>JAWQRO010000396.1:0-39951 GCA_033557835.1 Helochares maculicollis
TACAGAGCAGACCTGAACCATCTAATCTTACAGTGCCCTAACAGCAGAACCGCCATTGACGGTTTCTTAGAGACAATCCAAAACATAGACAGAACCTTTCAGCTGCCAACTTCAGTAATTAACATACAACAAACCAACAAATTTAAAATAATTGAAGCCCTTTATGAACAACTAAAAAAATTAATTTAATGATATGACTACACCTATTCCACCTACTGTTCCAAGAATCGATTTGTATAACTATTGTAGGGCTATATGGGCTATGATCCCGAAGAAGCCTGAGAAAAAGAAAAGAAAAAAAAAGAACTAGTGGCGTACGATTGGAAATACGGGTGATATTACTAATACATTAAGGGTGAACTGACTATTGCAACCGTCGAATAATAACATTCTTGAGGATAAATCCATCAATTAATGAGCAAATTTTTAATAGTAGCCTAGAGACCCCAACAGTATTAATTATTTTAAATTCACAAAGCGGTTTCCATCCAGTAAAAGTGTGCAAATCTCCATAGTCATTATTGACCTGAAGAAAGCGTTTGACTTTACCCGAAGCACAAAACTATAGAATATCTTACAACAAATAAGAGTCGATAATATCCAAATTAGAACAAATAAAAGCCTCGACAAAACTGTAGCTAAGTACAGGTGTCCCAAAATTAACGCAAGATTTGAATTTGCCGCCATTGGTGCAGTTTCGTTTTGGCAACCCTGTTAGAGAAACTATTTCTCAGCAGTTTGGGGTTAGTAATAAATGGAGCGTTACACGATAGAACAATGTGTCTTCATTATTGAACAATATTTCAAAAATAATTAAAGCTTGGCGGCCGCAGTTCGAAAATTTTATACAAAATATGGTCGGAAAAGTATTTTAACTTCGTCAACTGTGAAGAGATTAATTGAAAAATTCAGGGAGACTGCATCTGTTAGAGACGCCAATAAGACTGGTCGTTTAAAAACAAGCCGTTCAAATGTCAATATCGAAGTAGTGCGTGTCGGCGACAATCCATGAACCTAAATTCGTTGTCGTGGACAAGAATTGCAAATTTCAAGAAGCTCTCTACAGCGTATACTCGCTAAAGATCTGTGTCTCCATGGTTATAAAATTGAATTAACACAACAACTGAAGCCTAATGACCATGTAGAGCGAAGAGAGTTCGTTGAATGGATTATTGAACATCAAAAAATGGATGCTGATTTTTCGAGAAAAATCATTCTAAGCGATGAAGCACATTTGATGGCTTTGTTAATCGTCAAAATTGCGGCTCTGTTCTGATACCCCACATGTGATTGTCGAAAAACAAATGCATCCACAACGTTTCCTGTTTGGTGTGGATTTTTTGCTGGAGGCATAATTGGACCATACTTTTTTGAAAATGAGGAGACTGGTCAAGCAGTGACTGTTACTGGTGCTCGATATCGAGTCATGAAAACACAGTTCTTTTTGCCGAAATTGGATGATATTGATGTGGCGAATATGTGGTTTCGTCAAGACGATGCCACATGCCATACAGCCCGCGAAACAATTCAATTACTGCATGGGACAAGTCCAAGTCGTGTATTCTGTCGTTTTGGTGATCAGAATTGGCCCCCAATACTATTAGATTTCTTTTCATGGGGTTATTTGAAATCACAGGTCTATGACAACAAACGCACAACCACCCGTTCATTAAACGAGGAGATTCAGCGCCGCATCAACGAAATTCAGCCACATTTATGCAAAATAGTCATGGAAAATTTCGCCAACGAGTGCGTATGTGCACGCAAAGCCGTTAAGGCCATATTCCCGATGTGTTATTCCATAAATAACCCTATCCTATATACTTTATGATTCAATAAAACAATAACAATCAAAAGACTAACAACTGTGTTGTCTATTTAATTCAAATCTTGCGCTAAATTTTGACACCTCTTATGTCACCAACAAAATTTGAGACAAGAAATAGGATTAAGCTCTACCCAGTGTAACGTGTACATGGTTGCAATACGCAAGTAGTTGATTAGAAAAATAAAGAAATATTGAGCACAAACATCTGCAACACGTGTGCCTCGCCGAATTTGAATTTTCAAGCTATGTAGTAATTGTGGCCAAAAAAGAGCAAGATCTGCAAGAAAATAGAAACATACGAAACAAAGAACTATTAAAATATGGAATTAAAATGAACTAGACTAAAGCAAACGCTACGCAAAGAAGCAAGAGCCAATTTTGTAGTAGCAAACACAAAATTTTGACAAGTAAGCCACTATAACTACCTGGGAGTCCTAATTGATAAATGAGAACAGGCGGAACGGACATGGAAGAATTGTAAAAGCATAGAAATTGTATTAAGCCATGAATAATTGCTTCATAAACAAAAAAAGGGCCTAAATCAAAACTCACAGCATACAAACCAATATATCTCAATACTGAACTAAGGATGTGAAACATAGATGTTAACATAACGACAAAAGAGCAAGTTTAAAGCAGCGGAGGTAAGATATTTAGGAAAGGTGCGAGGAGTAACAAAAAATGGCAAGTGTATAAATACACATATAAAAGAGGAACTTGAAGTAGATTCGATTTTTGGGTTTTTCCTAATACTCTCCATCGTAGTGTTATTATGAATTATCGTTCAATTTGATTTATGTCGCAAAATAGGACAATGTAATAAAAATGAACAAGTCTATTAAAAAAAAAACCATGACATTTTAAATAGAATAACAAGTTTATCGAAAAAAAGATGTGTTTCTATTTGTACTTTTAAAAACTTTGTGCCACTTAAAAGACATTCATTCATAAGAGATACATTTTATTACCAATTTTGAAAACTAACCAACGGATACTTAACAAATGAATCGTGATGTTTTAACAGAAAGATTTTTCGGTCGGTAGCTCGAATTCTTCAAAGCGCAAAAGTCAAAATATACGAGAAATGTGTAGCTAGTACTTAAGTAATGAGAGTTTGCCCATGATCATCAAACTACAGTTCTCAAGTAGTAACTTTCATTAGACAGAGCTATTTGTGATAAACGAGCTTATTTCAAGGGTGGTCTCATATCATTTTCGGACAGCCAGTTACCTATCAACATGGTTTTGTAACAAAAGAAGACAAAAACATCGCCCCTAAAGATACGCTTGAAAATATTGAGAAGAATTGCAAAGCAGGGCCATTGAGGATATTATTTCAATGTACTATGATGGGAGGTGTGATAACATTATCTACTCCCGGTTGATTCAACGTTTTCCCCCTGCTTAATTCTCTATATAATTATATGTTTGACTATTGGCCAATATCAACGTTCAAATACACTGCATAAATATTCCCAAATTCGATAGAGACGAACATAGATAGTCTTAAGAAATTGCTCTAACAACTACTTCCACAAAGCTTATCATCATATACCTCATCCTCAAGAGCAAAACGGGCCAAATCAAGTCCTTTGTTCAGTTCAAAGGCTACCAGATACATTTCATAGAAGATTTCCTCATTTTTAAGTATCGGTAAGCAAAATTAATTTGACAAACAAACTGACAGAAGCAAGACAGGTACTAGGCAAGACCGCCTTTCAATTAGAACAAAATTATTACAAATTTTAACGCATTCATCTTAAGTTTTAAAAATCCTTCCTCTTTTTATCCCCTTAAATTGATGATTAATTCGTGATTCATTACTTTAGAAAAAAATTACACTATCAATTTTGTCCCACCAACAGGAACATTTTGTAAAATATCGGTATATACAGGGTGTTGCAGAATTAATTTCCAATACTTAACCCTCATGTTAAGTATGCCAATGTGACCTGGTATTTTCTAAATATATATAAAAATGTTGAAAATTTGGCTAATTTGGGACTCCTGGCGTAATTGAAATGATGCCGATAGATCATACTGGGTTAAAGAATATTGTGCAGACACAACGACACCGTTATTGCTATAAATATAGCGGCAACACAATCACACACGTCGTTAGATCCTTCAAACCTCGAGATTACAATTTTTCATGAACGCAAAACCATCCTTATCAAAGAGAAACAGAAAAAGAACATAAACAACCATTGAAGTCAAATTTTATAGCTCCGCGGTTTTTCGAATCATTTAAAACGGAACGTGACCTCGAAAAAAGATCGCTTTGTATTACTATCTTCCGCCGCAAGTAAGACAATTACAAATACATCGCAAACTAACGCCACCTTTATTTCTATAAAAATACCGGCATCACAATCAAAACAAAGCGTTAGATCCGTCATAATCACGAGATAAAATTATTTCACGAACACGAAACTTTCCTAATAACATAAAGACAGAAAAAAGAACATAAACAACCATTTAAGTCAAATTTTATTCGAGTGCGTTGTTTTTTGAACTGGAGATCGGACGTGACCTCGAAAGAATATCGCTTTGTATTACCGCCGCAACAAGGGTGGGTACATCATACATTGCAAACAAAACAATAACTTAATTGTCGACATTCTTTATCGTTAAAATTCAATGGCTACTTAAATACGATGGACTACAGTCAGCTTCTATTACAATTAATAATACAAATTCATGTTATTGCGACGACAGAAAAACATGCACCCCTTCTCTTGCGTCTGTGGTTGTAAATTTATTGCGCTTTACGGTTTTTGAAGGGCATCCGTTTTCATTTTTATCATCTTGTCTACTATAAAATGATGGTTTTTCGTGTTTCATGCTTAGTAAGGTCAGATGAGTTACATATTATTAAATGCCTTTCTTTGAATAAGGCATAAAGAAAAGTCTAGCTAAGTTACGTAATAGTAAATAATGTATTAAAAACAAATTGAAATGAATGCAATGCAATTCTTTGAAATACTGACAAAATTCGTCTGTTTTCGACCGATGACGTCATAGAGAATTCCAACAGTGGTTCTTAATATATACATGTAATTAATATCCTGGTTACTAATTATTTTTAAACCGGTATCCGCATAGCAAATTTCTCGGTTCTACCGTCAATTATCACCCTTTGTTTCTCAATTCTCAAATAATGGCAAGACACGTATTTTTAAAAATGAAAGAAGAATCTTAATCTCAATTTTCGCATGTGTAGCACAAACGGTGTCTGACAGAGTGGCACCTCTATCAAACAACTGCTCATTACATTGTGAGGTGAATTGTCATAAAATAGTACAGCACGTATTTTTGAGCTTTCTGAATTTTGATAAAGGACCAAATATTGTTCTTTTAATTTTAAACAAAAATTCTAAAAGTAAAATTTTCAAGTCTTCATCATTTTTAGTTTTTGAGATAAAAGACTTGTTATAAACATATTTCATTTTCACTCCCTTAGGACGGGAATTTTAAAAATTCCTTGCGTACACAATAGACAATTTGTCCAAGAAATTCAATATTTTTACATTCCCGTATTACTATACGACGTATAGTATAGGGACGATATTAGAATCATGAAAAAATTCGACCTCGTGATTTTGACGAATCTCCACGTTTTGAGCGCCCCTGAATCCATTTTGTCCATTTTTCGCACGTTGTCTGTGTGTGTATATAAACATGATAGCAGCCAGACCGTTTCAGGTGGAGCGATGAAATTTGGCATGCAGCTATTATCGCGAAAACTTAGATCTGTATCAACTTTTGAGGCATATAGTATATGTGCATGTTCACCTACCGTCTTTAAAATTAAGCTATCGGAGTGAAATCGCGCACATGTTAAATATGACATAAAACTGACAGATACAAATTTTCAACATGATCGGAGCACCGGAAGTGCTATTTTTATAATTTTGAAAGTTCCAATTTTAGTGAGCCTTGGAATAAAAACATTTACAAAAATGGTAAACATGGACAATATAGCAATAAAGAAATATTACAGACTAGTTAAACGTATTTATATTTTTTAAACACAAAACACATTACATAAAGATATATTAAAAATATTCCCATATTGAATTATGAATATTGAAACTTTTGCTTTTATTTTTAAAGCGCATGTAAGTGTTTGTTATTATTAATCGTAGGTATTTTCACGCAGTACAAATATTTCTACGGGAATATTGAATGGAGACACTTCAAATTTTTTGTTCAGCAGGCAGGTTTGACCCACGTTTTCGTCAACAAACACAGGTAAGAGCCATACCTCAATTGTGCCGCAGAGGAGGCGCTGGATTATTGTTTCTGAACAAGAAGTTGTGTCTTGTCTCGAAACGCAAGCGCATGACCAGGCTCATCAGGGGGTTTATCACAAGACAGAAAAGGGCGCCCACAAAGGACAGAAAAAGAGGCTGAAACAACGGAAGGAGGTAAGGAATAACAGAGGTTCAAGGCAACCCTACGACCTTCTTGCGGAAGGTCGACTTCACGCGGCAAATGGGAGATTCGTTTGCATTTGTCACTTGAATGACCACCCTTAACTCATCCTCGAAGTCGTCGAAGGCCTTCGGAATGGGGAAGGCTCAGTGGAACATCAAGTTGAACTAGGCCAACTTATGACTCAACAGATGGTTAGAGAGTGAAGGGGGTTGCAATGGTCAGTTTGGGTAGGTTCAAAGTGGATGATAAAACTCAACCCTCTGCAATTTCAGCGAATTCTCAAATCGAGAAAATTAAGAAGACTGTGGGATATTTAAACATTGCAGGATGTCGTCGATCCACTGTAAGTCTCCTCGTGCAACTCAAAACGCTCCATCCGCATTTCCAGACCAGAACAAAGCTCTGGAAACCTGCAAAGACATGAAATGTTCGTTTCGAATCTGATTGGATCTGACCAAATCGCGTAAAACTTTGTTAACTAATCAGTTAAGAGTTTAGATTGTCTTCGATATGGCAAAAGCGTGACAATGATTAATACTTTGCGTTGTCCCCGTTTGTACCCCTAATGTTTGCGCAACGTCGGTAGTATGTGAACCTCGATGAAATCCAAACAATCTCTTACATGAGTTGAAGTTGGAAACTCGTCGGTCATTTTGAACACAATTTATTTAAAGATTGTTAATGATGTGAGTTTAAGTATCTCTTTTGGAAGACGTTCCAAAAACCATAGTAAACATTGGTTTACTGATTCAAAATTGACCTCAAATAATGTTATAAGACCGCATGACACAAGCAAAACCCTAATATCTTCAAGTACATTATTTATCAGGGTCGTAATGATATTTACCGAAATTACCTAGGGCCTCAAACAAATTTATCAAAAGCATTGGCGTTATATATAATATTTATGGAAATTAACATTTTCGTAGAAGTTGATTTATTTATGTGGCTAGGTCGCAAATACAAATTACTGACAAAAGCGAAATTAGTAACCCTTCACTGGCCGTGAGAGCATACGTAATTATACAAAAGGTTGATCTTTGCGTAGCCCTTGTGAAATACAAAACTAGCAGTTTGGCCTTTCGCCTCTGCATGTTTGTATACCGAAATAAAACAACTATTGCTTTCATTGCGTAAAGCCGGCAAAGTTATCCCATTTAGTCTCTTCAGGTCCAATGTCAACATATCCTCGAAGAGACTATTTTTCAGTTACACGCTTTTTTCTCAAATCGATCAATCAACTAGCATCAAGCAAATCCCAAAGGAAACAAACATCTGTTTGAAAGAAAATTTTATTATTTTTGACTAACATACAAAAAAAATGCGCTTGCACTAGGCGCACGTAAAATGATAGGTACATTATTGCATTTATGTGTAATAAACAATTTTATAGTCATTGATTATTGTAAAAAGTCACCCTGATTTGTAGCCTAGTAAAACTTAATAAGAACATGTGAAAATTGGAAAGGAAACATAAATACTAATGAATAGGAACAAATTGAACAAAGTGTTACAAAGTTGTGAAAGTAATGCTAAATTGAAAAATAAACGAAAATAGAACAAACATCGAAAATTCAAGATATTTCGAAATCTAAATAAAAATCGTAAATTGAACAAGGCATAAATTAATAGTGAAAATTTGTGAATTCAGCATGCTGTCGGACAAAAGTTGCCAAAGGCTCGCCATGAAATTCATTTTGAACTGAAGAACAGTACAAATCTGCACAACGACGCAATTTAAAGTTGGAGGGCAATTAAATTTTTACCAGAATTGCAGGCAAAGAAAAGAAAATAACAATTAGTTGTGCTTTTAGTACAGATTTGGCTATTTTCACACGCTAAAGACAACGGACCAAGTAGGTAGTAAATACAAGAGAAAAATGAAAATGCATTAATTTTAACATTTACTAGATTAGAATATAAACCGAATATAAAAATCACATAACAATGCCTAAAATTCTCTTTAATTAAATATAGGTATCACAAGAATAGCATAAGAAATTTGTCGAATGAAATTTAATTGAACGAAAACTAGAAATTTTTAATAATACTCCAAATATAGTCAACACGAAAATTTCAAAAATGGGAAATCCAGAACGAATCTCAAAAACGGAAATTCCAGAACGAAATTCAAAAATGGACATTCCAAACGAGTCCCAGAAATGGAAATTCCAAAACGGAACAAAAAACTGGATTCCAAACCGGAATATGCGTTCGATAATTTTGAGTACTCAACTGAATCACGGATACTACAATTGACAGTAATCCATTGGTAAATAGGTTGTTTAATATATACAATTGCACGAGAAACCAAAAGAAAACTAAAACTGGATCGCTGGATCAGTTTTATTTAACATTGTTTAAAACTAATTTTTACATTTATTCGATCCAGGATTTTAAAGTGTCCATTACACTTATATTTTGTGGGTCAGCTTCAGGACTGGGCTTTGCGTGGAGAACTCGATTTCGTGAGGTACCTCGACGGTTTTTTTCTAAATGCGAACTATTTTTCTAAGTAAGTGTTTTTGCTGTAGAGTCAACGCAGGGACTTTACAAATTTAAATTCGTAGTACACTCGCCTACTCGATTTCTGACATTCGCTAGACGATGACAGTGGGATAAATCGCCAAACGCCAGTTCTCCAGACCAAACCCATCCTCAGTACTTATTAATTACTTTCGTATACAAATAATACACAGAAAAGGGCCGACCTAATTAATTTTTTAATACCTAAATTTGTTTTTTATACATCTATCTAAGAACTACTAACACGTACCAGAAATGACAACTCTATTAAAATTTGTACGAGTCGAAAGCTGGTACAACTAATTACAATAAAGCGAGAGCAACTGCGACGCCCGTTTGTCGTGGGCCGCTTGAACCGAGTTTTTCATGGGATTCTTTGATTTCATTTGGATTTATACATGTTTTGGTTTAGACGCAGTTCGATTGAACTTTGTTCAAACCGGGTTTCTATTTAACAATTTGGTTGAGCTCTCGGTTTGACGGTACGGATACAAGGCACGGCAGTCGCTCCCGCTTCGGCCCCGCTCGCCCCAACGAAACAAAATACAAAAAAATCCTAATTCTATACAAGATGACATAGAAGAAAATTAAAAATAAATTATTTATATCAACGTAACAGAGCGCGAAAAAGGGCCGCTATTTCATTTCTTTTACAAATCACAGATGAGTAACAGAGTAAACCTGTGTTTAATCTATCTAAACTAATTTTCATTTTTTAAGTCCAGTTCAACGTTAAGCGTATTTTAAAGTTTGTAACGTTTCTTCATTATTTTTTTCTTAGATTTCGGTTAAGCGTATAATACTAGAAACAGGGGCGTAAGAAGATATGGTTGATTTTTTAAAAATTGATTTAGTAAACTGTTATTAAATTTTAAAGTACACCGATTAAACAGACGGAAAACGACGATAAAATTCGAAATACTCTGGAACGAGTCAAAATTCACCTATTTTAGAAAATACATGTTTTTCAAAAATTTGTACATTAAATCCCTAACGTTCCGTGGTCAGACGCCACGTACGTAAACAAACCCCCCACAAACGAAACCGAGTGTACGCCCCTGGCCAAGCCAAACTCGGGAGTCAAATCGTTGAATGATGCAACAACGACGTGATCCAATTTCACTTACACACAACACTCACGACAAATAAGGAACATTAGCAGGTTAAACAATAAATATAATTTAAGAGAGGTCCTTGGTTCGAATTTAGTTCTCCTGAGAACACAGACGGAGGACAGGACTGGCCTCTTCGTCCGACTCGTAGAAGTAGCGCTGTTTCGGCGTTAAACCGAGCTGCAGCCGGCGAACGGCTTCGTTCACCAGGCTACCGTCACGTAACAACCTCTGGAGGAGCTCGTAGGGATCCTCCTGGACGTTCTCTTGGGTTTTCCTCTTGAATCGCTTCGGGCAGGTCGTGTCACATATTCCACTTTCACAAGAACAAATCCTCGACGGCACCCTGTACGGCGAAGCTCGCGAAGACTTCCTCGACAAATGACTGCACGGCAGAGCTTTCATGCTCGTCACGGCCGAAACCCTCAGATTTTCCTTGATTTCCAGCACCAGACCCTCCACATCCTTGGAACTTATGTTGAACTCGGGTCCTTTGATGGACTTCACTTCTGTGGTGTTTGCGCTGCTTCGCATGTTTGCGGAAGGCATAGCTGGCATTAAGCTGAACCAACTTTCCGGACAAACACACTCAATAAACGTGCCTTTGGTTTACAAAATAAACACAAACGACCGGGGACAGGCGTACAGTGTTGCTTCTACTACCGTTTCTACTTGACTGGCGGTCTGCGCCGGTCTCCGAACCTCGATAACCGTTGTTTGGGTGCTCGCTTTCACAACTATGTACCAGCGAAAAGTAGTCCCATGTAAACATTACCCGATTTCTCTACATAAAACCCTTTGCGACCCCCCAAAAACACGTCCGCGCCCTTTCAGTCTCACGAACCGACGATACCCCCGCATCCAACCCCCGATCATAGGAACCTATCGAAATATAATTATGTAAACATTAAAACATTCCGTCAAGTCGGCGTAGGAATTTAGAATCAAGGTTACGTTGCGTCTACAATCCGCGAACACAGAATGGCAGACGTCAGATAGTGGGGGGTAAAACACTATTTATTTACATTTTGTTTGTTATTAAACCCCTCTCTCCCCTCTGCGGCCCCCTCCAAAACAACCGAAGCCCGGCGCAACGGGATGCGAAGGGAGGGGGACGCAAGAAAGTTGTATTATTCATGCGTGGTCTTTTAATGCGTTGGTCACCGCACCGCATGTGTCTGTCCTAATCCAAAATGACACCCATGTTAAACTGCAAAAAATGCCAATTAAGGCCGTGACCCACGTCATGATGATGTGTTTACTTCCTCGCAATGTGAACTAAGCGCATTGTTATACCAAAGGGAGCATTCTTTATCTTCCATTTGAATATTCCTGTCGAAACCCGCAAATTTATGAATCAGCGTTTTTCGGCACGTCTTGCTTCTTCGCCTTTCCACGGAAGGGGCCTACTAAGGTCTCCTTGGTCACGATGGTGTATTTTCTTAAAGTGGCTGCCTCATCATCTCATAGTTGCTGCCATTTCTTAGACTGGATGCCTCTTTTAAGTGTTGCTGTTCTATCTTCTCAAAGTTGCCGCCTCTTCTTCTTAGAATTAATAGTCTATTATCTCATAGTTTATACCCCTTCCTGGAGTATCTGCCTCTTATCACTATGATAACATTAACTTCGAGTTGAGGATCATTCTTCAATGAGTTTCCTCTTCTTTTTACAATAACCACTTTTCCTACCCAAAGGTGCCTTATTATCTCATAGTTGGGCATCATAGCGTCCACTCATTTTAAAGTTTTGCCATTTCTTAGAATTGCTGACCCATCATTCCATAGCTCCTCTAATTCTAAGCGTAACAACTCATAATAACTCTGAGTTGAGAGTTTTCCGAGTAGTTACATCTACTTCTCAATGTTGCTGTCACATCATAGCTGCTGCGTTTTCTTCCCAAAACAAATTATTCATTCTTCGCAGATTTAAAACCTGTTCCAATAGCAACAGCAACTCTAATAAGAGTTGCTTCTTTTGCCTCTCATAGCTACCACTTCTTCACCTTAGAGTAGCTGCTTCTTCCTTCCAGAGCTGCCTCTTCTGTGCAGAGCTGGAGTTCCACCATCTTCTTCTAAAGATAACTACACACACCATACCACAGATAACTACCTCCACTGCCTATTCTTGTAAGAGTATTCGATCGTCCTCTTGGAAGTACTATCTATTAATTTCATAGTTACTATTCCTTCTTCCAGAATACCTTATTCCTAGTCTCGAAATTGCGTTCCTTTTTCTAAGAATTGGTATCTGTTCTTCCCAGAAACGACTGCTTCGCCTTAGAATAGTTGCATCTACTGCTCATCGTTGCGGTCTCATCATAGTTGTTGCGTTTTCTCTTCAGAACAAATTCTTCATTCATCTTAATGCTAAGGCTTGTTCCTATTAGAGTTGCTTCTGTTGCTTCTCAGAGTTGCTATCTTTTCAACTAAGAGTAGCTGCCTCTTCCTTGCAGAGCTTGTGTTCTACTATCTTCTTCCCAGGACAACTACTCATATCATCTCAGAGATATCTACCACCTCGATCTATTCCTGTAAGAGTAGTTGACCATATTTTTGGAGATACTATCCTATTATATCATTATTACTATTCCTTCTTCCAGAATACCTTATTCCTAGTCTCGAAATTGCGTTCCTTTTTCTAAGAATTGGTATCTGTTCTTCCCATAAACGAGTGCTTCGCCTTAGAGTAGTTGCATCTACTGCCCAACGTTGCGGTCTCATCATAGTTGTTGCGTTTTCTCTCCAGAACAAATTCTTCATTCATCTTAATGTTAAGGCTTGTTCCTATTAGAGTTGCTTCTTTTACTTCCTAGAGTTGCCACCTCTTCACCTTGGCGTACCTGCCTCTTTCTTGCAGAACTTGTGTTCTACTATCTTCTTCTCGGGACAAGTACTCATATCATCTCATAGATATCTACCACGTCGATCTATTCTTGTAAGAGTAGTTGACCATATTTTTGGAGGCACTATCCATTTATATTATTATTACTATTCCTTCATCCAGAATACCTGATTCCTAGTCTCAAAATTGCGTTTTTTTTCATAGAATTGGCATTTTTTCTTCTCAGAAACGACAGCGTCGCCTTTGAGCAATTGCATCTATTTCTCATCGTTACGGTCTGATCATAGTTGTAGCGTTTTCTCTCCAGAACAACTCATCGCAATATTAAGACCTGTTCCTATTAGAGTTTCTTTTTTGCTTCACAGATTTACTACCTTTTCAACTTAGAGTAGCTGCCTCTTCCTTGCAGAGCTTGAGTACTACTATCTTCTTCTCAGAACAACTACTCATAAGATGTCGGTGATATCTACCACGTCCATCTATTTTTGTAAAAGTAGGTAATCGTCTTTTTGGAGGCACTATCCATTTATTTCATAAACATAAGATTCCTTCTCCCAGAATACGTGACTCCTAGTCTCAAAAATGCGATCCTTTTTCTTAGAATTAGCATCTTTATTTCCCAGAAATGACTACTTCGCCTTAGAGTTGCATCTACTCCTCAACGTTGCGTCCTCATCATAGTTGTAGCGTTTTCTCTCCAGAAAATTCTTCATTCATCTTAATGTTAAGATTTGTTCCTATTAGAGTTGCTTCTGTTGCTTCTCAGAGTTGCCATCATTTCAACTTAGAGTAGCTGCCTTGTCCTTGCAGAACTTATGTTCTACTATTTTCTTCCCAGGACAACTACTCATATCATCTCAGAGATATCTACCACCTCGATCTATATTTGTAAGAGTAGTTGATCGTCCTTTTGGAGGCACTATCCATTTATTTCATAATTACTTTTCCTTCTACAAGAATACCTGATTCCTAGTCTCACAATTACGGTCCTTTTTCTTAGAATTGTCCTCTTTTCTTCCCAGAAACGATTGTTTTTCCCTGAATTAGTTGCCTCTCCCTCACAAGGTTTCGTCGTTCTTCAACTTCTTCTTCTTCTCAGAACAACTACTCATATCAACTAATAGCTACCACCACTATCGCTTTTTGTTAGAATAGTCTTCTGTCCAAACATTTCATAATTAGTGCACCTTCTTCCAGGATACCTGGCTCATAGACACAAAATTGTGCTACTTAGAATTGTCCTCTTTTCTCCCCAGAAATGATTTTTTCGCATTAGGTTAGTTGCCTCTTTTGTATAGAACTAGGGTCCTATAATTTTAGTTGAAGAACTAGACTTCCATCGTTTTATAGATTTTTCTTCGTCTCCAGACAACTACTCATAGCATTTCATAGCTACCACCACTCTCCTTGTTAGAGTAGTTGATCGTCTTCTTGGAGTTATTGTCCAACCATTTTATAATTACTGCCTTTCCTTTTAGAATGACTGACTAATAGACTCAAAATTGCGCCTTTTTCAGAATTGCCCTCTTTGTCCCAAAATTGGCTTCTTCACATTAGAGTAGATGCCGCTTCCTAATAGAACTAGGGTCCCATCATTTTATAGTTTCTTTTTTCGCGACAACTGTTCATATTATCCCATAGCTAACCCACATTCTCACCAGGCTGGAATCGTTGATCGTCTTCTTAAAGGTGTTGTCCAATAATTTCAAAATACTTTTTCGACTTAGAGTAGATGCCCCTTCTTCTCACAGCTGCTGCCTAATTATTATACAGTTTAAGCTTCTTTTCTGGGACTAGCTATCTCATCATCCCAGAGTTGCTGCCTATTTATTTTGATGATATTTGTTTCCGCTTCTTCTAAGAATAGTCACCTCTTCTTCACATAGTTGTTGCTCTACCCTCTGAGATTTATTGCTGATTCCTCCTAAAAGCGATGTCTTCACATATCTGAGTTACTGTACCTCCGTCTCAGAATTGCAGCATCTACTTCTAAGAATTGCCGATTTTTCATCTAAGTGTTGCAACATATTCTTTTCAGAATCAGTGCGAGTTGTTCTTCAATTTCTATAGCCTCTTAACGTATATATCCCCGCTTTTGTAATACTCGGAGATCATAACCCACATTTCATAACTTAGCTTTTTTAAATTTTTGACCCGTACTTGCATACACATCAATGAACACAAACTGTATGCTAAAACCGCTTAAAACTCCTTTTCACGGACTTATGGATTTTCTGTGCAATTGCAGAAAGTACTAATCTTGCGTAAAGCTGCGATTCTAATACAAAATTGCGGTTTCTGTACAAAACTGCGTACATGTCAAAAAATAGAATCCATCTAAACAATTAACACTCCTGTATAAAACAGTTAGAATGGTCTCCATTCAACATTTTTGCAAACATTGTAGAATAATATATACTATTTCGAAAATAACAGACATTCACAAGACTGTTACTTAGTTCAATAGAACTAATTTTCGCATCATGATTAATTTGAAATTTTCGATATATAATTTTTCAGTCGTACAATGCAGAATAAAAACTGTTGCACGGAGTTTTCGCTTTCTATCAATACCTTTAAATTGGCAATGCAGGTGCTCGGATTGAACAAAGGTTTTGGAAGAGTCAGATTTTTAACATGTCAGCAAATCTTTTACGAAACATCTTTATCTTAAGTAGGAGTTATATATTTTAAAAATATTTCAGTAAATTCGTCCAAGTTTTCTGAAATATGTTTAAAATATTTAAGTAAATCTGTCCGCGTTAAGATAGTACCGAAAATTCAAGTTTATACAGATCTTACTTCTGGCTGTAGCTCAAACATGCAAAATTTAATTTTGATCGACCGCTTTTTGAATTTAAAACGAACCGATAAACAGACATCATGTTGAAACTGGATTCAGGAATTAATATAGCGAACGTACAAATCTGGAGTAAAGCAACGCTTACTTATCTAATCGAAAAGCACTGAGTACTAAATAAAAAATTGTTAGATGCTATCGTATTTATTTTATATATTTTATTTGTTGCACGCTGCTTGAAACATTTATTATAATATGCTTTGATTTAAATATTCGGTGCACTATCTAAATATTGTCGATAGTGCCATCTCGCTGGGTGAGATAATAGTCGGTAGAACGGAAAATCTGCAGGTTTCCCACAAAAAAAACACCCCACAGTGAAAATTGTGACCTACATTTCAATCAAATCTAAAAGAAAGGGGGCAGAAAGCAACCGAATTCGCATATCTACATGTTGAGTGATGGCTGACTAGAAAATTCAACTCCTTGGCGCCACCTACAGGCATCTCGCATAAGCACAAGAATTACATTTGAAGAAATCTCTAACCACTATTATTTTTTATGAAAATTGTTTACAACTGTTCAAGTTACTCATAACATAGTATAAAGTTTTGTTATTCTTATAAAGATATTTTACAGAATGGCAGCAATGACAGGTAATAATATTGACATACCACCTAACCTAAAATTCCTCAAATAAGTTGTCAAAGCGTCACTGCTTCCGCTGAATCAAACAAGCTATTTTACAAGTGTAATTTAAATGGTTTATGGGTGACTTTTGGTTTTTAGTTAGAAAAAAATTACTCACCGTTGATACGCCATTATTCAGTGGAAAGGTTCGGCCGAACTCGTTACAATAAGAACACTGTCACTATGCAAATGTCACCTCCAATCCAGACATCTTTGGATAAAATAATGCAATTGAAAATTTTATCTTTTGTTTGCTTAGTATAGCAATCTGGACTAGCCGAGCTCGTTTCCTATGGGATTTGTAATCAGTGCATACTATGATATTTTTATCGTCTCGTTTATGTCAAAAGCGTTATTCGATCATCTGCACACACAAAATTTATGCTTTTGTGCAATTTTAATTAACCTATATATTGGTAATTTCATGACAAAACTACTAGTGATAAAACAATTTAAAACTAAATTTAACTAGTTGACATAAAATTTTCTTGAAAATAATTATATTTAAAGCTATGATAATCCATTACGCTCATTAACGCCCGTTTATGAAACTAATCACGCTTCTAAGCGCGTACGCTAGAAATATTCACCAATTATTCCGAAAGAGTTGTTCAACTCTGGAATTGAAGCTCTAAATGAGCACTTACTGGGGACGATTCTATATCCTGTGGGGGTCCGTTATCATTGTTAAAGCTGTGACCAAAACAATAATTCCTAAAAAAAACACAAATTTAAAACAGTCCACCAGATACAGTAGAGTATATTATAAACAGGAGACAAAAGAATTAATTAAAAACCAATATATCGATGAATACAATTTCAATTAAACATATTAATTTAAAAACGCTTATGCTTTACAATAATTTGTTCATGGCGAAACAAAGTTTGTGTACAATGCTTGAGCATAAATTGCGACATGCGTGTGGTAAACTCTGACAAGAACTAAAGAGGGATGGTCTGTCGATAAGCCGTCAAATCTTAGGGATTTCAACGATCACGTCAGCCCACTAGACTCCACAGCAAGGTTGCGTTGAAGGCCGGAGAACGAGATCTTTTGATACGAAATTTATTTGGTTAGGTTGCATGGTAAGCCGAAGAATTGGGGAAAAATTCAACTATGACTAAACGGGAAGTTTGGGGCTGCATGGAGGCCGCAGTTCTCGTCCGATGGCAACTAAATTCGATCTCGCGGTGAGGAGACGAACGATATTAAACTTTGGTCCAGAGCCCAGAATAACGAATTTGATACTATCCCCAAAATACCAACTTTTATTAGCTATTATACGAAGACCCCTAAAAATAAAAAATCTGTAATAATCATCTTAGGCATACGAATTTAGCATGGATTTGTTGTATTTTGCTTACTGATTGAGAATCTTCAAGCCATAGGTCTGTACACCTTCTGTGTGGACTGCTAGAGGGCATCGAAGTTTTAGAAAGTTGCTATTTTTTTCGACATATTCGACTACTCCCAAATATTCGAATTAATGAGCATTTTACGGATTCAAATATTTGGATGATATAACTGATGCGACAAACTCGCTGGTATAATCAAATTCAACCCAGGACTGACCGTCGAGAAAAAAGATAGAAAAATATTTTCTGAACGCTGAACGTACCTCAGGGGTCGCAAATGTTTTCCAATTTTTCCTTGAAATAGGTTTCTAGCCCATTGCTGAATAGCGCGGAAGATCTTCTATCTAATTGATTTGTTCCACTCCTTTAAGTGCATCTGTTTGGTTTGCATAACTTTTTTTTAAATCAAAATTTTCGTATTTTCAAAAATTAAGCGCTGTAATAGATTCTGCTGGACCTCCCAAGCACTAATATGCAAGTTACTTTTCAATATTTCCACGGGGAGAGGAGTTGTAGCCTTCGGAAATGATAGGATATCGATTGTACGTTCCGGATATGATTTTGAGACCTAATTTCTTTGGAATTCATATTATTGGATTTGCGGCACCAAGCCAAATCCAATGGTACCAATCCTTTGATCTGGAGCTCAAAATGCCGATTTTGACCCTCTATATTATGCTGTCATGTTGGAAGCAGTAAAAATAAAAAATCTTCAATAAATGACGTAGACATAATTTTGCATAGTTTGTTTAATTACTCACCATCTTTTTTCTTTACTTCTTCTCTATAGATCTGATTATTCATTTAAAGAGTAAAATAGAATCATGAATCACTAATTATTTCCCTTCTAGACCACTTAACATGCCATTCCAATCTGGAAATGAAGCAATTTTTGCTTATATAGGAAAAACTACTTCGTCATGCTAATTAGACAATTTTCTAACAAGTACTTCTGTATCTACCATTTACAAAAATCACACTTCTCAAAAATATTTCAGTTGTATTCATGTGTATTCAAAATATTTTGGAGCGTCTTTTATGAATATAAAGCAAAACCAAAATTATTTTACATTTTCTTAGAAATTTTTTTGTTTCATCTAATACATACCTTAATGTAGGTATGAATATAGTCTGATTTTTAACACTTGTACAAAATATAAGTTCTTAAGGTGTTTATAAAATTATAACTCAGTAGCTCTATTTTTACATTCCAATATTACTATACGAAGTATAATAAAGGGTACGTGTAGCAATCATGAAAAAATTCGACCTCGCGAATTTGATGGATCAGGCCATTTGAGGTGGACCGGTGAAATTTACCATATGGATATTATCGTCTTAGATGTATAACAACTTTGAAGACATGTAGGACCACAGAAAGTATCTGTTTACCTACACAATTTTGGTTTGTTTCCAGTAAACTAGTCCTTAATATAGGGTTAACAAGTTGACATTTCATACACGGCTTAAACATTACGAAAAAAGGTAGAAACAAATTTTCAGCATGATTTTTTTCTATTATGAATATTCCATTTCTAATAGATCTTGGAATAAAAGAAATACAAAAATGCTACATATTGTAAAAATAGCTAGAAGTAATAAATTGGAAAACTAGTAGTGGGACTTTACTAGCATACATTTGATTGTTTTGTTATGAATTTACATTGTTAAATTGGGCCCATGTTAATGTTATGACTTTACATTTATAAATTGGACCCTATGCAAAACGTTTTTTCCTTAGCTAGAGAGAACTAGGGACTACTCAAGTCTATTTTAACTTATTTTTAAATACAATCGAATGCACATTAACAAAATTTAAACTATAGATGACATTTTTAAATATGTACTGAAACAGCATTGAATAATCTTTATGAACATACTGCATTATTGAACATATGCATTGAAGCATATGTTTTTACAAAGCCTTTAATATTATAGACTACTCTAAAGTTTATTTTTACTTTTTTCAAGTACGAGGTGTGTCACTGTACCTAAAGTTAAATTCAAAATGGCACCTTTATATATGTATTGGACAATAACTGAATAATCTGTATTAACATATTGTACTGTTAAATATATGTAAATTTAAGTTTTTGCATTGTACGTAAGTTTTTGTTATTTAGATATCAAGGTACTGTTACATTTATAAGGCAATGTTGAGTTGAGACACTTCATATTTATAAGACTAGTTGACTTAAAAATTTAAAAAATATTGAGCTAAGCAGGTTGTCCTACACTTCTCAAAATTCGATAAAAATCTCTGATTTAGCATTAATAGCGGTATGGTAAATACTTCAGTCCATCCCAAATTGGTGTGAGCATTATCATATTTACATACACACGCAATTGGCATGTCAAGTCATTTGGGGACCCTCATTACATAAAGCTTCGCTAAAATTTTAAAGTTTAATTTTAAAAATCTAAGTCGGTGACGGAACACAAACATATTTATCAGAAATACCGAATAAATAATTAAAGCTTAGCAGTGACAGTCATCTCTAGTCAGTAACGAACCAGTATTTAACTCTAAAGTCTGCTTAGAGAAAGAAAATCGGATTTAAATTGAAACGAGCAAACTGTATAGTCGGTTGTTCTAAAAAAATCTGGATTAAAAATATTGCAAAATCCGATGAGCTTATAAGAAATTTTGAGGATAAATCAAAACTCTTGAAACTTTTTTTACACAAATTGTAATTTAATTACAAAAAGAATTAAATCTACATGAAAAAATAAGGTGGTAAGATCGTATAATTAGAAAACTTAAAAATAGAAGTTTCAAACAACGTTGCTTTACAATTCAGTCTTCTGTTTTGGTTTGCCTTTCCTATCGAAGCCCTTAAGTTCTTTTGTGGCGTGCTGAGCGATGTAGTTTAGGAAATCGTCGGCTTCACGTCCACCTTCATATTTAACTGGCTTGTCTTTCGAGTCCTTTGGAGCCCAGTACAACGTTGGGAAACCTCTAACTTCGAATGGTGCTGGGACGTCATTGGCGGTGGCGTCCATTTTGACGATGGAAACTTCCTCATCAGCCAATTTTTGGGCCAACTCATCGTAAGCAGGCGCAAGTTTCTTGCAATGGCCACACCAAGGAGCGTAGAATTCAATCAGGGTGTCTTTTCCATTATTGATGACAACTTCATCGAAGTTCTTGGCTACTGCTACCTTGACTGGCTCATTATTGGATTCTGGGATTGCTTCGGATTTCAAGTAAGGTTCTAGTTTTTCAGAGAGGAGATCCTTGATGAACTGTTCGAATGTTTCCATTCTGCAAATCATTAAAAAATTTAAAATCACGCCCGTCGAGTCAATATATGTTAGATTCAGATGACATTACACATCTAAGTGACTTTTATAATTCTTAAATAGATGCAAAATATCTCGTTTTATGATTAAAAAAGTTTAGTGGATGTGTGGACTTACGAAAATTCGTCCTTCATGATGAACTTTTGATTTTTGCTGTCCCTGGCACACACAGTTGGTTTATCACCTTTAAGGAAGTCGATGCCATATTCGTTCAATTCATGCTGGAAGTCGTCTTTGGAGCTGATAGCGAACGAGAATTTGTCTTTGTAGTCTTTAGCAATCTTGAGAATTCTGTTACGCCAGTAGTTGGTTCCCTTGGGGTTCTTTACGTAATCAACGCTGTAGTAAGCAACGATGAGGGGGTTATTGAAGTCCTGCCTGTTGTCAGATTTGCGGTGTCCCACCAATCCATGATAATTTTTAGTAATGAAGTCGTTAAGCTCTGAAGTTTTGGCAGGGCCCGTGTACTTGACTTTGCTCTCTTCGAATTTGTTGTTGAGGTGGGCAGGGCGGAAGAGGATGACAGCATCTTCAACACCTTCTCTTTCAAGTACATCTTTGAAGGTGCTATGGGCAAATCTAACCTTTTCTCTGAGTTTATCAGCCAGTTTCAAGAAAGCGCCTTTAAGGTCGGATTCTTTCTTGAAGAAACCAACAACTGAGACGTCTAATTCGGCGGCGAGGAATTTATCTAGGTCGGCGACGCTTGAAAGCTCTTTCGAGCTGGGACCTACTTGGGCCTTCATATATTTGACAATTCCTGAAAAAACAGTGCATTAATTTTGAATGTTAAAGAATGGGGATCACATATGGCCTATTAAAATCTGGCACCATTATAAAATGCATACCTCCAGCTTCCCTTGGGCCGTTGTATTCCTGCGACAGCTCCCCATTCCTGAAGATTTTCAAAGTGGGGTATCCGCTGACACCATGTTTATTGCAGGTATCTTTACCACCTTCTGTACAATCGACCTTTGCTAAAATCACTGGAGGGTCGTTTCTGATCAAATCTTCAGCTGCTTTGGCATATTCTGGCTTCAACCGCTTGCAGTGTCCACACCTAAAAAAATATAGTTTGAAACCAAAGTTACTTCAAAGGCTTTCAGGCAAAATGTTTATGGTTCTGCATTCTGATATTGATTTATTTTGTTTTTAAATAATTTGTCATTTGAAAAAAGCAGTTTTTCTTTTCGTTTATCACAAGCACAATTCATGACTTCAGAACGCAGGTCTGTAAATTCAGGGAATAGAGCCTGCGAATTCAAGGGAACTTCAAAGAATGTCTTATTTCAGAGAAAATTAGTCATTTAAAAACTAATTTAACAATTTTTTTAGTTTAGTCTGGTTTTAGTGAACATTCATCATTTTAACGTAGACATCGGATTAAAAATAGACTTCTAACTTCAAAGAAGATTTCTAATTAAAATACATTTCGACCTAAATTTGATTTCTAACTCAAGTAACTTTTTAACTATAAGCGATTCCGTACACAGTAGTAAATTTTAAATTAAAGTAGATTTCTCAGCCAAGCAGTCCTTAATGCATTGGGAAAACAAAAAGGAGCTTTATGACTCAAGAATATAAAGGAGTGCTTAATGTGCTGGGGGCGCCCAACAATCTAAGATTGGCACCAGGACATAAGAGGGAACGAAGAATTGGATAAACTTGCCAAGAAAGGCTCAGCTCAACAAAATATTGCATCGGAACCAGTCCTATGAGTTCCAAAAACTGGCGTGAAAAATATTATAGAGGAACCAATCTGTAGGGTACATAAATATGGAAATCAGTAGAAGTTATTAAGAAAACGAAAGAATTTATCAGAGAATATAAGTAAGCAATTGCTTACAATGACCAAAAAGAGGCTTAAAATTGCAATGGGAATCTTTACGGGACACAGTAACTTTCGAAAACATCCACATACAATGGGATTAGCAATCAGTCCACAATGTTGGAAATTCGATGAAGATGAAGAAACCCTCGAGCACATTCTATGTATCTGCCATGAATTGGGGGCAGCAAGACGAGGCATCCAGGAAGAATGCAGGTTAATGCAACATGGAGTTAACGTGTTCCCCATGGCCAACCTAGCCAAATTTCTAGATGGAACAGGACTACTAAAGGTAACCTAGGTATAGATGGTCAGGATAAAAAGGGCTGAAGGCCTAATTGTCATGGAAGCTTTTCCACACTGGTAATTAACACATAACATTAAGTAGATTTTTTTTTAAAGTGGATTTCTTACTTCAAAGTTAATTTCTAATTTCACAGTTTATTTCAGATTTCAAAGTGGATTTCAGGCAACATGTCGTGCATTTGAAACTATTGATGACAGTAGAAATATTTGTGTCAGATAAAACATCTGACGTTAGAATGTGATTAAAACAATTAATAATGCACGAATTCATTAAATTGATTGAAGAGTGGGAATTCTAAAACACTCTAAAATTGGCACTCTTTCTAAACCATTTCAAAGCTTCCTAAAATGTTTGTTTCAGTTCTGGAAATTTATTAAATTGTGAATGCATTTGGTATCTTATGCCCAACGCTCGACGCTATTGAGAGGATATTTGTAGCTTCTGTAAAAAATTTTGAGGCAAGATATATTTCAGACATTATTTCTAACTCAGGGGGAGTCTAGAAATTCGGAAAAATCCGTTTAATTTTTTTTCTTCAAATTTTTAAAGTGAAGATTTTTAAGAACCTAAGTTTGAAGTTCAGATTATTTTCAAAGTTACAAGTGTTTTAGAGTCACGTCAACTCAACCCGTCCAGCCGGAATAAATGTACAGTAGATAGCAGGCAAACTCTGACTATCTTGGGAGAGCTCGCATTATGAAAAATCTTTTAGAAATCCTTAGAAATCGATTACGTGGCATGTCGTAACTTATTTCGTCGGAATCTTTTAATGGTTAGCGTTTAGTTTAGCTCAATTTACTTTCAATCGTGGAGCATGTCTTGTGGAAAGTTGTAAAATAAAATTTTTGGAGAGTTGTAATTAAAATTGTTCCATGTAAAATGGATAATAGTAAAATTAGATGTAATTTTCAAAATTATGAGCGTCTTGGGAATCAAGATCTTTATAAATCGATTACAGGGACTGTTGTTCTAACTTATTTCGTCGGAATCATTTCGTGTTTACTATTTAGTTTGCTGAGGTTAGTTTCAATCGGCAAGCGTGTTCTGAGCAGACTTCAGAAGAAGTTAGAATCGCTTGCTTAGCTGAAAAAACTTCAGAAAACATTAATTTTGAAGTCGAAAAAGACCTAAGGCATCAGGGACCGTTGGTTGACATGATATTATCTCAAGTTTTAATTAATCGATTTAGTAAAAATTTAGAGAAAATGTTTTTTGTATATCTCCGTATAGTTGGTACCTTGGATGTTTCAGTTTTTTTGCTATTTTTAAAAAATTCGTAAGGGTGAAAAAAACTGTAATAATCAAGATGATTTTTGTTTCAGAACACTATAAGGTTTGGAATCATGTCAACCAAGACACACCGTTTTTTGGCCACCACTTCACAACTTAATGGAGTTTTGATTTCTTTTTGCAAAATTATTTTGTAATATCAACAACAATCATGTATGAAAATGGACAATAACAATGTTTTTAGTTTATTTAAATATTACATGGAAAAACGTCTCAAATTTTGGCTTCTAGACCAGAATACACCCTTAGGAGTGTATATTCTGGATTTAGTGAATATTTCCGGTCTGAGAATAGAAATCTGGCTGTGCAAAATTATTTTAATTTCGAAATACTTTCCAGTACATTTTTGAATCCGGACAATATTTCAGATTTTTAAAGCTATTGTAGGCAGTAGTCATACTTGATTTCTGATATCACGAGTGGGTTTGTGACATCCAACTATATTCCCCATTTCTAAGTTCTAACTAGGTTTCTGATTTCAAAGGATTTCTGACTTCTAACTAGCTTCCTGATTGGATTTCTAACTAGATCCCTGATTGGGTTTCTAACTAGATTTTTGATTTTCAACTAGATTTATGGTTCCAGCTTCTAAACTTTATTTTGTAAATTTTGGAATTCAAAATAGATTTCTGACATCAAAGCATGATTCTTGTTTGAAAATAGATTTCTGACATCAAACTGGTTTTGATTTTAGGCAATACTTTTGATTCCAGAAAATCTAGTCGACGGCAAAAATAGTTCCCACTTCAGTGAACATTTCTGACGTCAGCCAAGATATTAGTGAAGCAATTAAGCATGCAGGAAAAGCCGAATTCATTACTTATGAATTCCAAAATTGTTTACATGCACAAAATTGTAAATTTAAATTGAAATAAACGTTCTGAACATTTTAATATAAGCTCCCTTGCGATACCAAGGCTTACTGAGATTTTCGTATAAATTACATGAATGATCAGGAGAGCCTCTTGGAATAATTTAAATCAAATGGGTGACATGAAACAAGTGGTCTTAGAGTAGATGCAGCTCATAAATGGTTTGAAAAAATGCTAAGCAGCGTGCAATTTGAAAAATGCGCCATAATTAATTTTTTAATGAAAGCCTATTGGACAAAAGGCTGATCCCAGTAGGCTTTTGGCGCGTAGAGTTTAAAAATCTTACCAAGGTGCGTAAAACATGACAAGAACGGTTTCATGTTCAGCAAGTCTCGTGTTGAAATCACTGTCTGTTAATTCGACGACGTCTTCTTCCCCGGCGAGACAGACGCAAATAAGACTTAGCAATGTAATTAATTTGAAGAGGTTTAACATTTTTACTTTGTTTAATTACTAACTTATTGCACTGAAACGAAGAAGTTTTGCCGGTGTCCCCAAACGAAAAAGTGTCGGGAGCTGTCACCGTCTTGCCTTTACGTGGCCGCTGCTCAGCGCAAGTCTAATGTTCAGCGTTGGCTGATTTTGATTGGCTGACCTCAGTGAAGGCCAAGGATGTCCAAAAAGTCTTTTCTATGTGCTATCAATTGGCGTAGGTCATGACTGTTGCCATTCAAGCCCTCATCCCCCCATTCTTTTTACGTTTGAGAAAATCTTTGTTTATTTCGCTTATCTAAATCTTATAGATTATTAATCGTTGAATGAGTACGTAGTCAATAGTCGAGCAGCATCGCTAAATAATATTAATAATAGCTTCGGAGTACAGGGGATTAGATCTAAGAAGGCCGTGGCGTAGTGAGGTCCAAGTCTTGATTCAGTACTTCAAAGATGATAATTTTTGTTTTCAGATAAATTTGTCTACCTTTTTCAAATATGATTACTAGATAGAGTGTAAATAAACAATTTAGCTGTTCCTGTATATACAGAAGCGAGATTCTATTTTTTTGGAGCGGCCGGTAAATAATCGATCGAATTTCAGGCGTCTGTAGGCACCCCTACCTAAATTTGATTTCGGGTTTATTCAATTTTATCAAGAATATTTCCACCGGCATCCTGTTTTTTCTACTAGAGATGTTCCTGCCGTAATTAAAAAATCAATTGCCGACACTAAAACATAAATTTCTCGTTAAGTTCCATCGAAAAACGAGAAATAATAGAGAAAGCCGGTTTTAACGCAACCTGGACAATACACAAAACCCATAAAGGACGCTACAATGAGTGGGTTCATTGAATAGAAATGCAATAAAACATCAAACCTGATTAGAACCCCGATTCAAACGAAATATAGATTGAATGACGCCACCACTATAGAGTCAATGGCGCTACGGATTTTGCTAGGCCGACCTTTTATGTTATTAGTTGGCCTCTGTGCTCATAAACAGATTACAATCATATTACATAATTTCGCGTTGAAGGAGCAAAGAAATTGATTTAAAAATACCGACAGAAATTAGTTACTAGCCTAAACCAGCAACCTGCTGAAGCAGGTAATTGAGTTGAGCAGATTAATTCGAGTTTTCAAGAAGTGGCGGCTTATATTTTATAGATTATATTTGAAAGAGCGTTAAATAATTTTTACACAAAGCAACTATTTTAATGAATTTCAAAGCCTATCTTTACAGAACTAAAAAAAATTAAATATTCTCTATTAGTATGACGGATTTCTGACTAACAGATTGACTGATTAATTGACTCATGATCGCCCAGATCAAACCGTTGAATCGAAAAGCATGATATTTGTTAGATACCTTGCATTTATGGTGTAAGCTATGTATGAAAAAGGTGTTGCGAAAATTCCGTGTCTAAGAGGGTGAAAATGGAGATTGAATGTGTTTGTAACGACTTATATGTTAAAATCTAAAAAGGCACAGTCATAAATGTTGAACTTTTAGGATCTTCGTTTAAAATTAAGAGACTCGTATTTTCCAGTTTTTCAAAAATCTAATCGACAAAGGGGTAAATGAGAGGCTCAAATTTTCTGCTTATTAGAGACACATATTTCTAAAGCTAATTATACTATTGGTAAAAACTCATTTTTGTTTATTCTCCCGTAAAAGCTCAGATATACGTACTAAGCCAGTTTCCGAAAATTCACCTTATAATGGGGTGAATTGTGATGCTACAGACAAGAAAAGAGAGATTAAAATTTATATTTAAAATTAAAACTCATATTGCTTGCCAGCTTTTTAAATATATAATAATAATATAAAAATATGTTAAAGGGTGATCATTAATTTTTATAAAAATGTATGTACTTCATAGATCTCTAATTATAGAAACGACAAAATTGACATGTAAATTTAAAATTAATTAGGCCGTGTTTTCTGATTCACGATAATTCAAGAGTCTGCAGGTGGAGAGAATTCTTAAATCTTAAAACTACTGATCAAGCAGTAGAATTTAAATTAGTTTAAAATCGCATGGAATAAAGTTTACAGCATATTTAAAATTGAGGAAAAGCGGCTCCCTAATGTGATCATTAGGTTGCCATTAAAATACTCAGTTGGCATCGTTTAAATTACCAGTTCTCAGTTGGCATTTCTGTCAAACTACAAGTGCTGATTTAAAATTTGACTTGACGTTTGTTTGTTGTGGCAATTTTAAAAATAGAAAACTTGCCACCGAATTTTGTAAAAATGAGCAGCTTTAAACGAATTTTGCACAAATTTAACTCGTCTCAAGCACGGAGATGCTTCTCTGTCAAAAGAAAATACCCCGTAGACACAGAAAAAGCGAATAAATTACCTGGTGAGTGAAATCAGATCCACATTTCTAGGTTATGTCATCACTGATATCAATTTTTCACCTTTTCCCCCGCTGAAAACATTTCTCTTGCTTGTATTTTCCATTTATGCGTTTGAAATTTGTTGAATCATCAAATATAACTAAATTGTATCTGTTGTTGTAACGACTTTGGTCTGCAACTCAGGATATAAACATTCAAGTTCATCTTTTAAGAGCGATCTTAATCCTCTTAGTGTTCGTTGCCCATTTATATATTTGCAGTGTCTCTACTTAACAAATCGTGTACATGCAGACCATAAAACTATTACCAAATGTACATGTATATGTCCTACAATAACTTTTTGACGGTATTAATTCGTTAATGTATCCCCACTCAGGGAGGAATGTGCGATCTATTCCCGAATCAACGAACTTTATTTGTCTTTTAAGGTATTCAGTTATAGAAATTTAAATTCAACCATCAGAAGTCAAGGACTACCTGCTTTAGGCAAACTATTTTATATTTATCCCTTCCCTTTAACACAAATCTGCGTTACTCGTGGTGCATTAGTTTATTTGAATATATATATTTCTATTTAGCGAGTGTAAGTAAAAATCGGTTGGATGTACTAATCCATTCGTATGATAAGCATATGTTCTTCCGTTCATGAGTTCATTTCAATACAGCTGAATTTTGCGCCTAAATTTGAAACATGACTAGGATAATGTAAGCTGGTCTCCAGATATTTCTCTTGATGAGGGAGAGTAAATTTTTGCTAGCGTCAAACCCTAAAATAATATTTTTTGCATAGTAATGTATTTCTGTTGTTGTTATCGAAAGCCTGAGATATCAAACTAGTCACAACAAAAACACTTTTGCTTCGTCTATTTTGTTTTCACTCGCTCATATGTTGCAAAGCTCAGAATAATAACCTTAGTAAGAACTTTGCACAAATTTAGTTCCTCTCTTGTACGACAATATGTCTTTGTCAAAAGAAACTACCTCATAGACTCACAAAAAGCGGATAAATTCCATAATAAGTTAAATTTGGCCTGCATTTGTACATTCATTAATATATTCATATCCATTTTACCTTTTTGTGGTAAAAACTCTTGTCATCAAAATGTTTCATTTCTGAATTTAACACTTTCGTTTAAAGTGCTAACTTTTGCTAAAGTATAGCCCCCCTTCTATTTATACTAGAGCTGTAAATCCAAAAGTAGACCAGAGAAAATGAAATGTTTATTATTATTTTATTATAAAATGATAAATATTCAGTTGTTTCCAAATTTTTGTTTTTATGAGTCTACTTTAAACTGTAATATTTTGGTAAATACTTATTCAATTTAATCGAAATAAGCGCCATTCGAATCAGTGCACTTTTGCCAACGTAACACAAGTCGATTAATTCCGACACTATAAAAATTGGGAGAAGTCGACGAAGGCTGTTGTTGCCTGGCACTGATTGGCGAAGGTTCTACCTGTGAGAAAGTTATCAGAGTGCTTGAAAAGATGGTAGGCCTTTGGCGAGAGATCTAGGAAGTATGTGAAACGTGTAGACGGGCGTTGTCGGGGATCAGAATTGGACCTCTTCTGTTAACCAGTGCCAGCTGCTGTTGAAACAGTCTTCAGTACATCTCGTGGATTTCTTCAAAGTAGGACTCTGCCGTAATGGGTTGGCCCGGTTGTAGGAAGCTATAGTGAATCACATCAGCCGCTGACCACCATACAGTAACCATGGTCTTTTTTTAGTGGGTTTTCGCCTTTGGGAAGTACCTGGGTGGCTCGTCAGTGTCCAACAACTATCCTGAATGTCTTCTGCTGTCGTAAAGGATCCACTGCTCACCACACGTGACGATCCGATCCAAAACAGATCATTTTGGTTGCGCAAAAGCAAAGAACAGACCTCGAAACATGTCAATTTTTGCCAATTGTTCAAATCGTGGGGTACCCACTTTTTGAACTATTTAACCGTTCCAATACATTTCAAACCATCAAAAATCACATGGGAGCTGACGCCCAGTTTTTCCGCTATCCCACGCACTGTTTGTGATAGGACAGGATCCTCAAATCCTCGCTCTGGATTACATTAGGTTGACTACTTTCGAGCTCATCTTCGAAGCAAAAACTCCAGAATGAAAATTCGTAAACAAACGTCGACCAGTATCATTGCCTAATGCCTGGTTAATTTTCCGGACTGTTTTGGCAGTAGTTGTTTCACTTAAAGTAAGTCAATCACACACAAGTCGATATCACATTTTCTACAATACTATGAGGTGCTTTTATGTTTTTCTTTTAAAGAATACGCACGACAGCGTTTCTATTTGCATTTTGATGGCCGATGTTTTCAGTACTTTATCTCAAGGCGAGATAGTAGTCTTGCAGCTGTACTTCGCTCTCCTTGACTTGGTCTCCTATACATAAAATCTGCGTCTTGAGCAGAAGATGTGCACTCAGCATTGTTACATTCAATAAATGTAAAATTAATTTCCAAGTACATTTCCATGATTTTCTGGAACGTATGTAGCTATTGGGATTCTATAAGACTTATCATACCTCATCATAGTATCGTAATCTTCAACTACTCGCCTTGGTTTTATGAGATTGTTGAAGTCATCCACAAAATTACCATCTATTGGAGACAAGTGCATATTAGTTAGCTAATAAGTTTATCTTTCCAACGAATAATACGTAAATTTTCCCTCATATGTGTAATAATAGCTTCTCTTTATAAGTTCATACTCTTTGGTCCAATGAAGGATTCCATGACGTATGTTTAAGGGTATCACACGAATTTAATTTTCCATTTAGTGAATCATCAAATGATGCTGGCAAAGAAAAATTATTGTCCTTAAATATCTTTTAGCCATCACCTTCCACTCGTCTGACTAATTGCAGAACTGTACCGGGTGTTTGGATGATTTCTTCATTCCCTAACTGTTTTTGTTTTCACAGTTAAATGAACATGTCTGTTTATCCAAGAAAATAGTTATGTTTATACATTTTAATTCCAAATATTTTATGCTTTTTTTTTAATATACCAATGAGAAACTGTTCTTCCTTTTCACAGCACTATTACTTTGGCAGTAGCTATATTTTCTCTGGGTTAGCATATTTCTAATTTTCCACAACCGGTCATGATTTGGATCTTCTGTGTTCGGGGTATAATGAGGTATAAAATTGCTCATCTTTACACCAATAATCTTTAATTGTACCCCTTTGGTCACAGCCCATATAGATAATTAAAGCTAGAAACTTGCAAATGTCACTTCAGGAAGTTCAGCTTCAGAAAGACCTGGGATGTTTTGGTTTCCTTATAACTGATGGGTATATCTACATATTAGCTTCCACCACTAATTAATGGAATATTTCTTCAAAAGAATGTGTAAAAACTGATAATAGATAAGAAGTGCTACTTATACTGGACGCAACTATTTTATTTATACCAATTTACGGTGGTGTAAAATCTAAAATATTTGTTCAATCTTCTGGCCTTCAAGGTCGAAATTTGGTCTTCATAACTTCTAATTCAGTTTCCTCTTCTGAAGCAGTTACATCAATTGCATCTTCTATATTTTCATATGAATCGTCCACCATGATGATTTCTTTAGTCTTTCAAGTTCACTTGTGTTTCCATCGTGAGGGTATAAAAAAATATACAAATTTATATATATTTCGTAAACTTGATCTCTTTAGACTTGTTTTTGTATTAGACATTTATAAAAGCCTGAGAAAATAATATTCATTCCACAACAAGTTTGCTTGAAAAATGTATCACAGATTTCACTTTGAAGCGAAGAGGTATGATAATGATATCATCGTTGAAGCGATGGGGTCTTAGGACTATCTACGAAGTAGTATGGTAGAAAGTGAAACACTGGGCAACGAACATGTCAGCTAAGTCAGTGAAGGGTTGATATAATTTTGGCTTAATGCTGTTGGTAAAATTGTGAGACACCATAAGTGACTGTAACAGGTGACCAACACTGCGAGTATCTCAATACTCAAACAGCAAAAGAACCGATCTAACCCTTTCATACTTTAAAATTTATAGATGATAAATACTTTTTATTGACCCCAACAAATCTGTGATTATCATATGAACATATAACAATTGACTGCATATCTATTGTTTGAAATGTTTACTACTTGCATGGTTTCTTCCATTTAATTTGCTGCATCATGAGGGGACTATGCTTAAATAAACCAAATATGTATCACATATGGATCTCGAGATTGATTGAATGGTACCCAAGAGACACAAAACGACCAAGGAAACGTCTACATAACAGATAGGACCGAGACATTAGAAAGATCGCTGAAATAATTTGGTTCAGAACAGCAAGTAACCTTGCCACATTAAAAGATCTAAGAGAAAAATACTTAACAAAATGAAAAGTGTCACCATAAATCAGATGTTCATGTTAAATATACCAATAAGTCCCCTCTTCCGGTAGTAAGACCTAAAGGTACCAAAAGAGGACAATCTGTGTATCATTGCAAATAAAAATTAAAAAAAAAGACAAAGAAAAGGATTATTAAGAGACTACACCCTGCAATATGGGTTGCAAATAGCTGAACATGATGATTTTACTAGTTTAATAATACGTATTCTCACTATCAAATTGTGACCAGATATTGTTGTGATAGTAGCAAAACTACTGCGATAATTTATTTTCATCAAAATAGCCTACTTGACTAATTTATTGTTAAAAATCTTGCTGCATATAATTGAAAAACCATTTTATTCTCTATTTGTTTATTGATTAGGTTTCTATTAAATATGAAAAAAATATATATTTGATGGTTAGAAGTTATTAAAAAAAACATAGTTTGACCGGTCTTTGTATGATTTATCATGAACCGTAAAATTATTTTGTGTGTATTACATATATGTTACAACATGCTTGTTAAATGAAAAATTTAAAAATACGATAAAAAAATTGTGCGCTCTGTGTGGCTGCAACTATCATAATTTTCTAAGAAAGGAACATATTTTAATTATCGTTTGTTATATATACGGATGTGTTAAATTACGAGTAAATTATCTGAACAAGTAAGAAATTTTCATTATATGTATATATGAAATTCCATACAAAACTGATGATATATGTATATAGGTGTAAGGAGGACATCTTTTAAGATGGAAATAATTTTTAAAATGTAGGTTAGCAATTTTTTCTGAAACGGCTTAAATTTCTATGAGTGCGCACATGAACTACTTATCTTTAATGTGCCTCATAAAAAAAAAATCAACAGACAAATTGTATCTATAAATAAAAAGATCGTTAAAAATAAAATCCAATAAAAATGAAAACAATTGAATACTAATGTGTTCTTTTTTCAGTTTTCGATTATTCACCGGGACGAAAGAACCGCTTAAGAGTCTACGCCTGGGGCTTCTCACACACAGGAGCTTTGGGCATCCCTCTGAAGGAAGAAAAAGGACAAATCATCTCAAACACCGATTTCCCAAAACGGTTAACTTTCGCTGAGCTAAATGACGTCATTGGTGTATCCACTGGCTTTGGCTTTACTGCTTTTGTAGTAAAAACTGGCCAAACACATCTATTATATGCAACTGGTCTAAATACGGATTCCCAAATTGGATACCATGTGCTAAAAAATAAAACCAAGCATCTTGACTCACTAACTATCCCCCAGCCCGTTAATATTCCAGCTAGCAATCAGGAGTCTTTACAAATTTCTGCTGTTTCGGCAGGTAGAGCCCATATGCTTGTCTTAACTGATGAAGGCTTATTCACTTTTGGAAATAATGCTTATGGGCAATGCGGGAGGCAGATAGTGGATGATGAGAAGTACAACGGAAGCCAATTCGTCCATAAAATTCCGGAAGTGGACGGTAAACAAGTTATTGGCATCGAGGCCGGACAAGATCATTCGTTGGTGATTGCTAAAGATGGTTCAGTTTATGCAACGGGATGGGGAGCAGATGGCCAAACTGGCTTAGGTCACTTCAACACCATTGGAGGATTTTCTCCAGTTAAGGGCGACATTGAAAAGGAGCACATCGTAAAAATTGCTTGCACGTCTGATTTCGTCTTGGCTTTAAATGAAAAGGGACAGATATTTGGATGGGGTAATACAGAATATGGGCAAATACCGAACTTTTCCGCCCAACAGTGCAGCAATCCTACTTATATAAACACAGAAAATCTGGGGAAAGTGGTGGATATTGCTACCGGCGGGACCTTTTGTATTATTTTGACTGAAAAGGGAGAAGTTTACGTCTGGGGTTTCGGGCTTTTGGGGATGGGACCGAAAGCGAGCCATTCTGCAAAACCCGTTCAGTTACCGTCGACGCTCTTTGGGTTAAACGACTTCAACCCAGATAATCGGGTAACGTCCGTTGCCGCAGGGTTGTTCCACATGGCGGCGGTGACCAATAACGGGGAACTTTACATGTGGGGCCGTAATAAATGTGGGTGCCTTGGATTTGGGAACGATAAACCCCAATATTTTCCTCTGAAGGTAGCAATAGGAGCTGCGGTTCAAGAAATCCACTTGGGTGCTGATCATAGTGTTGCACTTTGCAAGGCTTATATTTAAGGTGGCTTAGACATTAGCTGCGGATTGGCGAAAATTGTGATAATATTTTAATTTTCTAATGTTATTGTCATGTTATTTGCTTTATATAAGTTGTTCATTTAAATTTTTTATCTGTTAGGGATCATCCAAATGATAAAATCATGCTTTGCAAATTGAATCTTCAGCAACTTTTCTAGTGTTCTGTCCCATTTCAGCTACAGTCTTTTTTGTGTTTATAATTTTCAAAATTTTTCATTTCTTTTTAATGGTTTCGGGATTTTCTTTTCCATTGGCTCACATGTTTGGAATGTGTCAATTTTTACTTATGCTAATTTACTGTTTTCTAAATTTTTCCGGAATGGGAATTGAACCCTGGTTACCTGCGTGACAGGAGGGGGACATTGACTGCTACACCACAAAACTCGATACATACGTTGCTCTTTCTAAAGCTAACATTTTTATTGCGTGTAATAATGAAAATATAAAAATAAAAGAAGATAATAAACAGTTGAATAAGGTGCTAATTTAACTGCACAATCGACTTCGACTAAAACTGTGTCTCTGAATAGATATTACTGCATTATTTTTCAGTCGAACCTACTACTTTTATTGATGAAACAATATGTTTAAGCGATGATCAAAATAAAATCATATTGCCAGGATGATCCATTAAAATTGCTAAAATTTATACAAGCTCTATGAATCTTAAACGCACTAACTGACTTGTCACTTCTCAGTGTGTAAGTTGCAATTTGTTGATGTTTGTTTAATTTGTTTCATTTCAGTTTATTTAAAAAACTTAAATTGGATTGTGAATGTATGACATGTACATTTGTCCTAGTTTATTTGCATCTGTTTTATAAAATGCCAAATTTTATCAATAAAGATTTTTGTAAACTTTTTGTATTTTTAATTGAATATCATTTTGTATATTGCCTAGGTATTGCTCACAGCTTTTTTACATAATTTTTAGAATTTCTATGATTTATTTTATGTAACTATTGGTTAATATATGATTGAACTAGCTATTAACCGCAGCTTTACTTGCGTGAAGTTTAGAACTTGTTTGATTTTTTTAACACTTTATTGGCTATAGTAAGATATAATAAGGTTTCGAATTGCACCTCTAAAATGATCGTTGATGCTACCAAGCGTTTATAAACGTTTTCATTTCAAAGCATTAAAGAAGCTTTAACTTTTAACCAATTTTTTTATTTTACACCTTGTCTTTAAATTTTTTCAGAGATTTTCTGAAAAATTATTGCTAAACAAATTAAAGATGCATACATTTATTTTGCTTGCTCATTTTCTTAGTTTACCCAGTTAGCTTTTACATATAAGGAAATGCACTATTGAAGCTAAAGAAAGTACTGTAATAATATTGCAACTTTGCGAAAAAGTCTGTGCAGAAACAGCAGAAAATTAAAAAACTTCTACGGGCGACTTTTACTACATTTTCACTTTTTACATTCCCGTATTACTATACGAGTTATAGTAGAAGGAAGGTATTGGGATCATAAAAAAAATTCGGGCTCGACATTTTGACGGATCTGCAAGTTTTGAGTGCCCCTGAAACTATTTTGATCATTTTTGTCATGTCGTATGTATGTCTGGTGAGGAGAAGAGGGGGCCATCGCTCCACCTTTAAGCCCACAATTTGCTCCGCATTCTTCATTCTCCTATTACTATACGAAGTATATTAAAGGGAAAGAATTGGGATCTTGAAAAAATTCAATGGTCAAAGTCAGGCGTTAGAATCCGGTCCGCGGCAATTTACTTTGTTTTTACTACAATTAATTTTAAATCCTATTTTTGATTCTGATGAGAATAAAATAAATTATAATGTCACATTCGTTTACAACACAAAAAAATATGCGTTCTTATAAAATTATATTACAAAATATTAGATTTGAAAAATAATGTTGGCTAAGAAAATTTGAAAATTACAAGCATGGACATGTAAACTTCATATTAAGTATCTTTCTTCTTCTTCTATTACATTCGGCGTCGATTCTTCTTTGTCAGTTTTGCTTGTTAGTTTTTGAATTGACACTTTTAAATTAGACTTTTATGCAGGTTTACAAGTTTTAAGCAAAACAATTCATTCCTAAGTTTTGGTTTCTGTTGTAATTTTGGACTCCCAATCCCCATAGTTTAATCGCTCATTTTAAAGGAAAACCTTTTCTTTATTCTTTAGCTTCAGGACAAATATCCTGACCAAAATTCATAGCAAGCAACTAACATCAGCTTCAATTCGGTTTCGTTTTGTTTAGCCTCGAAAACCAACTGAAAGAATTAGTGAAGTCCTAACTTGAATGATTATTGAAATGGAATTTGCAGTAATTTTTAATTCATCTACAACTCGAAATTTATTCTACTGCAAATCGTTTCGCCGGTTCCGTGGCTATTTAAACCAGAGCTTTGGTAGAAATATAACTTAATAATGATTGGTAGGCCGGTAAACGACAGTTAAACAAATTTCTTATCGCTTTGGGGAGTTCCAGCCTCAACTGAAATTAATAGTATTTCAATTCTGTTCAGAATCAAAAAACGTTTGTAACATCTCAATTGAGTCAAGTGCATTTTTCAGTATCTATAAAGTTTGCGGTCAAATGCTCCCCCAAACTAACATGGACCGTAAAGAATTCTAGGTTTTCCTCTCATGGTATAAAGTCTAATTTTTTAATAACTTGCCTATTTCATATTTCATTTTTAGCAACATGAAGTCTTAGTCAATAAAATTGAAATCGCCACTTTTGAAACGTTAAAAGCAGCGTTCACAAGTCTTGACAGCTGGAGCAAGATCGCCGTAAGTGTTTCGAAGAATTCGATGACTTTCCGATGCCTTTTTCTTTTGATTGAACAAGAAAATCATTACTTGTCGTAAATGTTCTTTACTAGGCTCACAATGCGACATGTTTAACAGGATAAAGAAGTATGCTACTAACTCGTAAACAACTAAACGAATATGAGGTTTTGTAGTGGACAGTCTTACCAAAAAATGTTCGCTTTGGGTTTCAATGGTTAATTCAATAGATTTCATGCGCCATCTCTTGATAAAAAGCAGAAGAAAGCCCGTAAACGAATACGTGCAAACAAATAACATTCCCCTCGAAACTTGAGAGAGGTATTTTAAGCAATTATACATCAGCGAAGAAATAATAGAAGTGGAAGGCTATGAAATAACAGAGAAAATGACAATCACTGAGAAAGAACTGGGGGAGAGATTGGAAACATTGAAAAATAGGAAAGCAGCCTGAGTCGATAACATACGCGATGAACTCTTAAAATATGGTGGTAAGCAACTGACCATAAAGCTACAAACTCTAGTCAACAAAATCTTGAATGCCTTATAGGTATAGGAAGACTGGCACAGTCTTCCTATTTCTAAAAGAGTCAAAAAAGTAGCCCGGAAAGCTATAGAGAAATAACTCTTCTAAGTACATCTACGTAGTTACTCATCAGCATTTTGAAAGAAAAGCTAGACCTTGAAAACAAAAATAGAGTAGAACAGCAGGGCTGTAGAAAGAATAGTTCAAACGCAGACGCCATATTCATTATTAGACATTTTGAAGGAAAAGTCAATAGAGTTCAATAAACCCACTTACATCTGCTTTGTAGACATGACAGAAGCTTTTGATAAAGTGCGGCTGGAAGACACTCTGAGATTGCTAATAATAAGAGAAACATCATCCAATATAGTAAAATTAATCAAAAATCTGGACACAGGAAATATGATCAAGATCAAAGCAAGCCAACACACAACCGCCAACATTCTAACGCCGGGTGGAATTGGGAAAGGGGATAGTTTAAATACATTCCTGTTTTATCGTTTCAAAGATGATATAATATATGAGGTGTCCTCAGAGGGTCTTGGATATAGGATGAACAACAATAAAGTTGTATAATATGTTACGCTGATAATGCGACAATTATAGCAGAAAAGGAAACTGATTTGCACAGGCAGCTCTATTAATTTCATCTAGTTAGCCAACAACTTAACATGACCATATCTGTTGACAAAACAAAAGCAATGACGTTCTGCAAAGAGCCAATCAGGTTTAAACTAGAGGCGGGTACTTAGCCCATCGAAAAAGTTGGACAATTTAAATACCTGGCAATGGATATGTCCAACTGTGAAACAGTCAAAGAGCTAATAAGCCAAATTGATAAGACGGCAGCTCTCTAAGGATACTCGAGAGAGATTGAATGGTCAATCTAATATATGCGCAATGACACGAAAATAAGAATCTACAAAGCCTGTCTCATTTTATAACATATGGGATGGCGTCACGGGAGGACACCTCCAAGACTAAAAGTATGCTGCGAGTTAGTGGGATGAGAGACGCCAAGAACTATTTTGGGTAAGACTAGGAAATATTGGAGGAGAAATATTGAAATCCGAAAGCAGGGTGGTATACTGGACGTTGCAAGATGGGGGAGACAGAGAATAAGGGTCATATGCAGACGATGGAGATTAGCAGACTATCGCCAATAGCGCTAGAGAGTAGCCCAGCAAGCACACGTTTCCCTGGAAGACCACATGAAAGATGGCGAGACAACTGGCTGTCTACTTCACAAGACACTCCCTGATAACGGCTTCAGAATTGACAGCTGAATACCTCTAAAACAAGGAACAGAAAAATAAGATCCGGATCGACGCATACAATTCGAAAATCGGCGACCAATTAAGTGAATATCATCCCAAAGGTGAATCAAAAGCAAAAAACCAAGTTAAAGCAGGTCCAAAATCAAAGTGATGTTGACTTTTTGTTTCGATTATAGCGGAGGGGTCCGCTATGAATATTTTCAGTTGACAAATCTCTGGCGAGAATTATAGTATACGAGGTGTGTTCAAAAAGTATCGCGAATTTAGTGTTTTTTCAAAAATTATTTATTTATTCATGAATATCTATTTCGTCCCCTTCAAAGTAATCCCCATGAAATATTATACACTTGTGTCAACGTTTTTGCCAATCTTCGAAGCACTTAAAAAACTCAATTTCCTTTATCTTGTCCAGCTCCTCCTTCGGTGCCATCTTTATTTCGTCAATATTGCGTAGCGTCGTCCTTTCATGGGCCTCTTTAGTTTCAGGAACAAGAAAAAGTCACAGGGGGCCAGATCTGGGGAATATGGTGGCTGCGGCATCATTAGTCTGTTGTTTTTGGCCAAAAAGTCGTGCACAAGTAACGATGTGAGAGCAGGGGCATTATCGTGGTGTAAAAGCCAATTTTTGTTCTTCCACAAATTCGGGCGTTTCTGGCGGATTGCTTCACGCAAATTGCGCATTACTTGGAGGTAATATTCCTTATTGATCGTTCTACCTTGTGGCAAGAATTCACGATGCATCACGCCCCTGCAATCGAAGATAACGGTAAGCAAAACTTTCACAGTCGACCGAACTTGGCGCGCTTTTTTCGGTCTTG
>JAWQRO010000397.1:0-39930 GCA_033557835.1 Helochares maculicollis
TGTAAACTACTGCTTGCACGGTACAAAAGAAAAAGTTTTCTACATCGTATTGTTACTGGCGATGGAAAATGGATATATTACGACAATCCGAAACGCAGAAGATCATGGGTTAAGCCCGGACAACCATCATCATCAGTGGCAAAACGCAATATTCATGGATCCAAGCTCCAAGTTTGAGTCGTGCATTGAAGGAAAAAGGGCCGGAATGGAGCAAAAGACACGATAAAGTTATTTTACTGCACGACAATGCTCGACTTCACGTGGCGAAACCAGTGAAAACATACCTGGAAACATTGAAATGAGAAGTCTTAGCCCACCCGCCGTATTCTCCAGATATTGCCCCTTAGGATTACCACCCGTTTCGACCAATGGCTCATGGTTTATCAGGGGAAAATTAACATCTTATGAGGATTGCCAAAATTGGATCGATTCATGGATTGCCTCCAAGGACAAAGAGTTTTTTCAACGGGGTATTCGACAGTTACCTGAAAAATGGGAAAAGTAGTGGCAAGCGATGGGCAGTATTTTCAATAATATAATTTTTTATTTTCATTTCAAATAAATTTTAATAAAAAAACGCTATGAATTAATTCCAACACCTAATATATAATACCGATATGTTGTTGCCATATGTTTAACTATACGATATGATGTTTTACAAAAGATAAGTTCTGTAGGTTTACTAGTGTTCCCTCCACCAAACATTTCAACTTATTCTTCAAATTTATTCGTATATCTTTGTACATGTACGGATAATTTACGAATGTACGTATTTTTTGTCTTGGGTATATCACCCTTACTTTAAATCATTCGGCACTGAGACCACTTCCCATGAAAGTTGCAAGACATGCAACATCAGTATATTTTTCACTTGTTATTCCATCATTTATCGTTGTTTTGCCATTCTTCAGGATTTGAATTAGCAGTAGTTCACTCTCGTCAATCAAATTCATCTCTTTCATCGCTGAACCTCCACGTTCTGAACTCTGGAATTCATAAAACAACTTTTGGTGCGATTTAAAAATCTTTTTCCATCTTCTTGTCTCATTTTTTTATCCCTAATTCCTTGTATCTAGCTTAGTCCTCCATTCTGCCGCGCTTATTTCTTTCTTCCTATTTCAATTCTGACTGTTTTTTCACGTAGATCTTTGCTTTTTATCTTCCATCCTGCTCCACATACCTTACCCACTACTTCTATTATTATCCTAAATAACTTCCATTCTCCCCGCGGTTCACCCACTGCAATCCTTTTTGCACTTTCTCAAATCGCTCTTTTGGGAAATGGTCATAATGCTCTGCTAGTTCTAGGTATTCTTTTGTGGCTCACTCTTATTTTACCATCATTACTATTTATTTGCAATCCGTAATTTGCATTCTTATGTTGATTTCTCTGGCGACACATATACCTCTATTTACTGTTTTTATATTCGCAAATTCTTCCTAAAAATCATTCCTCCTCTTTTCTATATCACTTTAATCTAGCCAGCATGCTGTTATTGTGCTAATCTGTTTTAAATATTTAGGTTTACTGTAAGCGTTCTTTTATTTATAGCAAATCAATTTTTTCTCAGCCGAAAACTATTTGCCACATCTATTTTGAATTACAATAGAAATAATTAAAGTATATTTTAGCTAGTCTACACTTCGTAGTAAGGAAGCTGTTAATCCTTTATTCTTCGACTTTATTATTTATTAATACGATTTATTCTGTGACTATATCTAATGCTTATTTTATTACTTTCAAACTTTCTTTAATAGTAGGGTTACCTCCTCTAATAACCTTTTTATAGTAGATCCATCCAATGCGTAGCTCAAACGAAAACTGCCAAATTCCTCTACAAAATACAGGCCTATTAACTAAATATACATTTTCAAACTGCTATTCCACCCGAATCCATTGTTTTTATGTCTCCTATTTATTTTTCCTCCTACTCATCTAACGCCCACTACTGCTCTATTCTGCTCCCCCCTTCATTCCACACTAATGATTGTATGTTGTTTAACTTCATTTCCTTGCTTTTCCTTTTCGCTTCATAAATCCCAAATACCTTAGATCAGACAACATATTTGTTATAAAAATCTCAGGTTATGGCAAAAAGAGCAACCTGACAAAGATTAGCTCGGCGAAGTGAAACACAGCAAAGTTGTCTTACTTCCAATAGTCAATGTAAAAGCTCAAATTTCATCGAACGAAGCGAGGCGCAGTGTACCGTTTACTAGCAATGAATTGTATGCTCAAATACTGCAAAATAAATGCCTTTCATCAAATTTCCAATAAAAATTGCGCAAAACCGTCAGTAAAAATGCTTTCTCCACCTCATAAAACCCCAACCCGCGGTCCTATCTCGAAACCGTCCATTGTAATCTTAAGCGATCGCGTTCCGTTCGCTTGTAAAGCAAAAGAAAGCTCGCGAAACCTGTTGGGAGTCTCTGATTGCACAGGTGAAACGTTGAGAATGCGCAGACTCCCAGTATCGAGTCCTCCTTCCACAACCATCGCTTCAGTTCAGTTTCAATTCATGTCAGGTGTGTATCGGCGCACCACGGCTTAGCTTTTAGGTTTTTAGTTATGTTTTCTTAATTTTCTCGAGTTCCTATACGCTATAAACAATTCTTAGTGCAATCCAGTGAAGTGCTGCTCCTCCCTTACCACGAACTGCCGCCGGCAGTGCTAGCCCATAGGATTATCATAGAAATTACACCTGTTCTTCTGTTTGTTGTGTACAGGTATGTTACAATGAACATCATTTTGAATTGGAGCGTGGTTACCCAAGCGATTACGAGCGATGTTAGGCAAGAAAAATGTCATTTTTAATTATCCTTCTGACGATTTAAGTCAATTTTACAAAGTTTTAATGATGTTAGTTGTTTGAGTTACGTGACATTGTTATCCTTAAGGTTTAGAATTTCGTGTTGTGATGAGTCAAGTCTGGGTATTCTACTGTATCTTGGTTGTACCCTGTCGATAATTACCTGCTTACCGCCAAGGATAACTGACTGTTTATTTTCTTGGAAAACTAGTCCCCTGCATATTATTACATTGTTGATAGTTGTTTGTATAAATACCATTTCGGCTTATGATTTAAAAATGTCAGCAACAAAGTACAACCTCAGATTCATGCGTAAAGAAGAATGAAGTTAGTAAAGTAAAAATATGCGAAACTGCCTGGACAAGGTCCGATGTTTTTAATCATAAAGAGCGCTCTATTATAATAGGCAATGGGTGCGTCCGACTGAAATTGGCAATTTTTCAGGTCCAATATGCACCAAGGCGAGAATGTCACCTTACGTGATTACCAGACAAATTTAGACGTAAATAAAGTTTAAGCACGTTTGGAATTTCTACTATTTAAATGCCAACGTCGTTAATATTTACAAACCAAAAATAGAAGTAAAAAAGTGTGTGTACATACAAATCGATGAGCCATCTATTTTAAAAAAATATTTTTGTTCCTGATATGCCAATGTGAACATTCTAATATTAATGTTTTTGTTTATCGGCGCCTAGAGTATTGCTGATGTGGAATCGGAGAAGGAGAAATTGTAACAACAATGATGACGGAAAACAAAGCGTTTACATACAACTTGTATACGTTTAAAATATAATAGGCATGAAAATAGAGGAAGCAGATGCGCTTAATTTAAAGACGCCCACCTTTTGCGCATTTACTTCCGGTGAAACCAATTCCGTTTCTTGCGGGCAATAAAAATGGAATTACAAATGAATTCTGGTGCGGGGGCAATAAAAATAGAAGAATTTCCGTGCGTGAAATCCACACTAAACGTAGCCACATGGCCGTAACACATGTCTGCGCTATTGGATACAGTTTACACCCATTTAATTTAGAGATAAAAGGTTTTAAGTGTTGTGTAACTCAAAGGCGCCTCTTCCAGATGCACTTGCACCGAGAAAGCTTGTGCTTTCAGCGCAAAAAACAACCAAACAAAACAATTATATCATTAAAATGGTTATGACTAAGCGCTTGGACTCAATATCGTTTGATTTCGCGTTATTTTCACCACATATTCGATTTTAAAATGCATTTTGGCTCGTGATGATCATTTTTTCAGTTCAAGAGAACTGCATAGCACGTCGAGAATCGAAGAGAAAATGCAAAAAGCTTGGTGGGATCATAACCGACCAGCCCTAACCCTATTACGATCCAATGCCTCTAACGTGATATAATTTAATCACAATTTTGATATTAAAATTTCTATTGTCTCCGTATACATTCTTTAAAAAGTTACACTTGATTTGTATTTTATAGGATCAATTTATTAAACGTATTAATTAATTTGTCCCCTATTTACAACTTTCGTACTCGTTCCGAAACACATAAACGACTGGGAGTATTAAAATATTTCCCTTAAATTTCTGTCTATATACTTTAATAGCTAAAAATCGTAATATCCTTTCATTCATGACGACATTTCTAATAATCATTTAGAATGACGTCATCGCAAAGCTTTTAGATCTTTGCTCAAATTACAGTTTTATATAATTAATTATAATGTGTATTGATCGTCTCTGGAAAACTTCGAGTCACTTAGCTCCTACACAATACCTAAAGTTTATGAAATTTTCTAATTTATATGCTAATTCGTTTTCAACCACCTAATAGATGACAGAAAAATTGCTTTCATGGAAACGAATGCTTGCAAAACGATGGAAATAAGTCCACAGACCCCAAAAATTAGAACTAGCTAAAGACTTCTGATATTTATCGTCGTTACTTTACCGTTTCTAATCAAGAAAACGCGAAAGCAGTAACCTTGATTTATATGCCAACATAAAAAAATAATTGAGGAATAGCTAGAATCGAAGTTCTGTATGAAGCAAAGGAAACATTATTTTTAATATATTCGCTGTAGACTTATACAAGTGTTAGGACTTTCTGATAAAGTATATTTGTGTATGAAATACATACCGAATTTTGAGCCAAGCAAAGAGCATTTGCGGCATGTAATGATTTTCTTGTTCAATCAAAAGAATAAAGCATCGGAATGTCATGGAATTCTTATAGAGACTTACGACGATCTTTGCTCCAACTGTCAAAACTTGTGGACACTGGTTGCAACGTTTCAAAAGTGGTGATTTCAATGTTATTAACAAAGAACGTGAAAATTGACCAAAACAGTTTCAAGACGACGAATTAAAAGCATTATTGGACGAAGACGATACACAGACACAACAAATGATGGCGGAACAGTTGAATGTAACTCGGCAAGCCATTTACGATCGCCTGAAAGCCATCGGGAAGATTCAAAAGGTTGGAAAGTGGGTTGCACACAAACTGAACGAACGACATTTGGAAAGACGAAAATCTGTGTGCGAAATGCTGCATTTACGCCACAAAAGAAAGGTTTTTTTTGTATCGGGTTGTAACGGGCGATGAAAAATGGATATGTTTTGAGAATCCCAAATGTAAGAAATTGGGGGTAACGCCACGACAACCATAAACATCGAGTACAAAACCGAATCGTTTTGGGAGGAAGACAATGCTGTGTGTGTGGTAGGATCAGAAGGGAGTAGTGTACTATGGGCTTCTCAAACCCGGCGAAACATATCATCAATTTAAACCACACATTGGTCGAAAATCGCCCAGAATGGGCTCGAAGGCACGGCAAAGTCATTCTGCAACATGATAACGCTCCTGCACATTCAGGCAAAGTGGTCAAAGAAACGATTTCTTCGTTTGGTTGGGAACTCCTACCCCACCCTCCGCATTCACTAGACCTGGCGCCTTCTGATTAACACCTCTTCTCATTTATGGGACACGTACTTGCTGAACAACACTTCAAGGCTTTCCAGGATGTACAAAAATGGCTCGATGAATGGATATCATTGAAAGTTGAAGCTTTCTTTCGGAATGGTATTCATAAATTGCCGAGAGATGGGTAAAATGTGTAAAAAGCGACGGCCAATACTTTGATTGAAAAATGTTTTGCCATTTTTCTTAGCTAATTGCGTATTTTTCATGAAAAAACCGACATTTTAAACTTGCGCACCAGGTAAATTTGAACTTTGTATTCTTTAGCTTACAACACAAACTACAATGCTGATAGAGTTTCTTCAGCTAGCGTATAAATTTAAATATAGTAGACGAATCCTTAGCTTTTATTATGCGCTGCTTGAAGTAGGTTTCTATTTCCCTTTTTACATAACAAATATCAATATAAGTGCAATTATAGATATACGAACCATATCATAAGTATTTCAGTAAATATTGATTTTACTCTAATTTTTATACAAACTTCACACTATTTCAAATAAACCATCGTTTTGAGACCTGCAATTTGCCTCAACTTCTAAATAGCTAAGCAAAAGGTTAAGTAACACATAAATACGAAATTTGATTGACATCGGCTCAGTAGATTTTACTTTCACGTGGTAAATTTGTAGTCAAAACGACAAGAGAATTTTTAGAAGTATAGTGAAGGCATTTACGGAATTTCGGCAGTAATTTAAATTTTTAAACGCTCATATTATCACAGACAGTTTCCTATCGTTAAACTTACGAGCGGTTCCTTTCTTTATTTTGTCCCTCAGTTATGCTCGACAGTCCATTTAAGCTTATTATAACTATAAATTTAAGATCAAAAAAGTATATTTATGCTATTTAGCTCGACAAATTACACATAAAACTACTTTTAGAAAAGTGAAATCTATAAAATTCAAAAGCATTCTGGTATTTATAGTGGCAACTTTAGCTTTTAAAATTCAGAAATATTTTACTAAGAGAAGCTAACATGTAGAAATAATCCGCTATTAAAGCATCAATTTACTCTTTCGACATCAAAAAAGGTCTCATATTTTGGACGTTCGAAGTCAAACTTGATGCTCTTAATAACGGGATGTTACTAAATATTGAAATCTTTAGTTTACACTCTTAATAGCGGAATGATATACAAATAGGATAGCACGTTTAGACTATACATTATGTGTATATGTGTATAAATATGGGAAGATACATTAAATGCAGAACATCCAGATTTTAGAAAGAAGTAATGAAATTGTTTCCAGGTAATCCCAAAACGTGTCTCTTGACAAATATTCTATTATTTTTTTGATATCTGTACTTTCTCTTGATAGTGATACCTGCTGAAGAGAGAATAAATTGATTTATTTCAAACGAAAGTGCTAACATTCACACTAAGCGAATCCTATGTAGTAGATAAGTTAATGTTTAGCAATACAATTCCAATTTCCTGTGGAAAAGTGATTGGTGTTAATAATAATGCTTTATATAATACGATGCGTTTATGAAAATAGCAATATTTGACTTCCAATTGGCATGTAGCTAAATAACATTTTAATTCACTATGCTGTATTGTTACAACTTTTACCACAAATACGCAGTAACATATTTTATAACCACTTAAACAACATTTTTGCAAAACTTAATTATGTCCTGGCGAAGTGGTTTCTTATCACAATTCCTTAAGTCACATTGTTATAGTTTTCTAGTCAAACATGCTTACAATTTTCCTATACCTTAATTGCTATGGACTGAAACAGTACTATCAATTGCACTAAAAACCGAGTTTGATGTAACAAATGCGACAAATAACAAAAACAATTGTTTTCACATTGCCTTATTAAATCAAACACTTTCATAGCTAAGCTATCCTTTGTATTATTTTAATAGATAGTATTGGTTTAACATACCATGAACTTATTGATAAAGTTTAAAATATATACTTGGGATTAGAGCATATATGTTAAGTGTGAGGGAGAAAAACATTAATTCAATTTGGTGGTAAGTTACAAAATCATAACAAGCATTCCTATTTAATGCCCCTGACATGAGCTTTAATCCCAATATATGTTTTCTCACAGGTAAAGGACACAACCTGTATTTTTAGATTAAACCAGGCTTTATAATTCAATGACACTTCGTAATCCTGTTGCTAGAAGATATTGAAATGTCTTAATTTCAATGCTAATCTCATTATAGTGCCAGTAGACTTGTTGACATTTTAATAATAGACGCACCGAACAAAAAAGTACACTCTTCTAACAAAAATATCTACAATTAAATAATACTAATAATAGATGTGAAACATGAAACTATTTGATTTTCTTCTCTATTATACACATTTTAATATGTTAGTGCAGTAATATTACTGTTTGCATGGAAACATCGATTAGCAATATTTTATAAACTGGATTGGCTCCACTCAATATTTTCGTATGCATCGTATTATAATCCGTCTTTTAAGCTATACAAATATTGAAACTGTTTTTAGAAAAATATTTTTGAAATATAGCGGCCCGAAATTCGCACTGTTATGAAGTACAAGTTCTTACGTGGTATCGCACACTGCGAAATAATAATGGAGTATTTAAATCTAGTGTTACTACATTGCTGACAGTATCAGATTGGTTCTCCAAAATTCGTAGAGGTAACTTTAATCCCACAACGAGCCACGCTGTCATCTTGAATCAAAAGTCAATAATGACGAACTAAAGATCACCGTTGAGTGCTTAAGAATTATCGTTGAAATTTCGTGTTAGCAAACAAATAATATTAACTTATTTAATTTCAATTAAAGTAAAGTGAAAACATCGGACACATGAAGTGAATGAAAAACAGAAACAAAGGCGTTTGGAAGTTTGCTTGACGTTACTTTTTTCCCATAAAACTGGTCCATTTTTAAAACCAACCGTCATTTGAGATGATAAATGGTTTCAGTAAGACAATCGCAAACGTTCACTACAATAGCTGAAGAAAGATGAATCGCCAAAGAGAAGTATTCATCATAAGAAGCTGATGGTGAGTATTTGATGGTCTGGCACATGTTCGATTTATTATGTATTTGTGAAACCTGGTTCATTAATCACAGGGGAAATATATTGTCACCAACTGAACAAATTAATGCAAGAAAATCTGTCTAAATTAGTCAACAGATCGGCTCCTATAATACTGCATCATAATGCTAGACCATTCGCTGCACAAATTACTTTGGCAAATGTACAGGAATTGAGGACGGCACTTCTTCAGCATCTTCCATACTTGCAGGACTTAGCCTCATCTGCTTATCTCTTGATCTCCAATGTAGAAAACTGTTTAAGGGGAAAATAATTTAACTCAAGATTGTAAAATTGATCTTCTAAGAATCGTTCAATAGGGGTTTATACCCCCAGTCTAAACAACCTACTACTTAAATGACCAAATTTGTAGGTAATATGCATGTATATTTTGATGAACACATTAACTCTATGTATTTGTAAGTTATCAATCAGCTTTGCCTTTAATTCCACACTTGATACTTGATGGACTAATAAAATAGTGGCAGCTAATTTTTGTTTCTTGTATGTTTATTATTTCTTGTATCAAATGTTACGTGTATTGAGTATGAAACAGTTTTTAATGCGATATTGGGAATGTTTAAACTTTTATCAAGAGAACGAGTAAAGTGAACTGGGAAAGGTAATAAGTTGATGTTTTTAAGTGATAGGCGAAGCAAAGCTCTATATGCTGTTTTGGGATGCTACAAGCTTGACTTTTGAATTTCTTAGATGCATATTAATCAATTCGAGTAGAAATACAGAAACAAATGAACACGATTCAAATGTAATTTGTTTAGTACATCATCTTACTGCCAGAAATGAAACAGACATTTTCAGTTAGCTAGTCTAAAATGTCTCCAGTATATTACAATAGAAAGAGGATGTCTCAGTACACTTGTACTGTCCCCCGAACTACTGTTATTTAATGCAATTTATAAGAAAATTGTACGCTTAGAAAAGTAGAACAGCATAAACAATTGAATAAGCTTCACTTAATCACGATAAAGCATGAACACGCTTAAATTGCCAAATTTTTTGTCTCGCGAAGGATGAGCGAGCAAAGCGAGCGACACCCGAGTAAGCAAAGCTTATTTGACTCTTGATATATTTTTAATTCGGTACCATATGATCATATATTCATAATATTACGACCACCGTCTATGAACTGAACCATGGTATCAAGATATGCCGGTAAAGTCTCAGTTTTAGTTTTCGTGCCTCGACCTACTTAATATAAAATTTTCAAAATAAAAAAATAGCATTTCCGGCGCTCCTATCAAACCGAAATTTTTAAATTAATAATTCAAAAGTTGATACATATGTTCGATTTTGCTTTAATGGATGTGTGCCCTCATTTCAATACAAACAGTTTAGAGTTATCATGTTTACACACACCTAGATGTATGCTAACAGTGAATTCAAGGACGCTCAAAATGTGAAGGCCTGTCAAAATCTCGAATTTCTGATTTATCTAAATCTGCTTGTTATATGTGCACATGCAAGATTTTGTATTTCGGTTTTATTCCTCGGCGTGTATAATTTTCAGAGATTAAAAATTGCACTTCCGGTGCTGCAATCGCGTTGATTTCTACTACATACTAATTATCAATTGTTTTTGAGGTGTGTGCAAAATTGCAACTGAGCAGCTTTATTTTAACAGCTTGTTTACTTCACAAAATTTTGTAGTATGTGGGTTAACAAGTACTTCCAGTTGTCCTCCCATGTCCAGAAAATTATTCAACATCTACGACTTTGCAATAATAACTGTATGTCAATTTTCATCGTCCAATAAGCTCTATAACCGCTGTAGTATACACGCAGATGTCAGGCCAAAAATTTTCAAGAGTTGATTCAGGAATTCTCAATGCGTGAAGAACCGTCAAAATCTTGAGGTGGAATTTTTCTTAACAGTAATAACTTTCTACTTTGTATAGTAATAGTATGACAAAAATGTGTACATTCAACAATTCCTTGTGGACTAAAACCTTATAAAAATTATAAAGAAGCAAGATTCAATGTACAACATCTTTACAGCAGACAGTACTTCCTCTGACATTTAATATCGATCCTCCTTTGTATTTCATCCCGAAATCATTTTCAAATCGGCAACAAAAGTTCATAATGACACAGTTAGAAAGGAAAGGTAGCAATAACTGATAATAACCAATGAATCTTCAGCGAGCTATTTCGCTATCGTTTGATAAAGTAAAACAATTAAAACGTAACTTGTTTAAAATTTGATTAAATAACTTGCATTTGAATTTAGATATAATTCAATTTACAAGCATCCTAGCAAACATTTTTAAATTTTTTTAGTTTCAGGTATCGCATTAAGCGCTCAAAATGTGTAATTATTATACAGAATGTAAATCGAAGAACTCTATTATCCTGAATATTTTGATTTTTATCAAAACATAAGATCGTTATGAGTGTTATCAAATCAAAAGGTAATGAGTCAGTGCAACAGCTACTTTTGCTTACATTATAAGTATTGGCATTTAATTTCGAGCGATTATTTGTTAAGTAAAAAGCCACAAGCCTTTTCCCAGAGAAGTTTTAACAGTGACGATGCGAGCTGACACCATATACAAATTAGCATAGAACACAATACTAAAATGTAGGAAGTCTTGTAGTCCCAGGCCATTTATTTTAGAGGCCATCGAGCTCTGCAATATTATAACACCTATCTAATAAACGTATTAGGAATGGTACTGCTCGCTTGAAATTGCTGGTATACAGCATGGGTACCCGGCAAACTCATTTTTATTTGCGAGATAGTTGGCTGACACACACTGGTACTGTATCCTAAATGATCTTGGTTTCACGCTGCTCAGGTAACCAGTGGTACTCAAACACCGCCAGGTCTTATTCAATAGAATGTACTCTAAATCAAGATCACATCCAAGAGTGATCACCTTGGCGCTGCCACCAATTATGCTAGAAACTTTGATTTATTTTTAACATTACGAGACGCATCATTGAAATAGTTCAAGAGCAAAGCCTTAAATTAAAATGTTGCGGTCTAAATTTACACCTGTGGAGTGAACGTACTTTTGCTACAAATATAAACCAGCATATAATTAAATTACTCAAATTCAGACATTTTAATCTAAACGCAGAACGGTGATCTACATTATCACGTGGAGCTTAACCACGTTCGAAAGCCATGAATTTAAAAATTAAATCTGCTATTTAATCTTATAAATCTGAAAAAATGCAGACGTTGAGCGCAAGTGTAGGTTTTCAACACATTCTAAAAAATTCGCATTCCAATTCGCAATTTAATTCGGAACTTTCCACTAGCATTTTTAAGCAACATTTGCATATCTCCTACTTATCACGCATACATTAGCCGTATTGATCAATTGCCCTACTATGGTGTGAGAAAATTTCATAGCGTCTACTTACTTCAGCATCAATTTCCCTAATTATACTGGTGAAGGTTGGATCCCCTTTTTCGATGTGTTGGAAAACAGGGCACTAGCAACGAAATTGTTTAATGATAAAATCAATAAAAAATTACCGGGTATTAAGGGCGCACGTACATAAAATAAAAATAATAATTGATGTGCGTGGCAATAAATAATATTCATAGTTTAATACTTAATAACGAAATATTGATCTTGCTTATGCACATCCTTGCTAACAAATAATGAGATAGCTTTCGGTTTCGTGAAATTTCCTCTTTGTTTTCACCAGTCTGCACATTGCATGGTATTTAGCGATAAGGTAAAATTGCCTACTAAACATGTTTTAATCGTAGACTTTGGATAAGTAACTGGGTCAGAGGCTTCCATGGCATGTCGTACACTAGATAAATAGATAGTAAATGGTAGGATATAAATAAATACGTAAATTATATGCACAATAGATAATTTTTTTGTTTTCATATGAGGTATAAGCTACAAAGAGAATTCTACGAGCATGTGATTAATAAAGTAGAAAGCTCGTCGCTGCCCACATGTTAATGCATTTTTTATTTTGTTGTTACAGATAGTATGATGTCTCCTATTACCACCACTACAAATGGAAATATTAATGGAAGCGGTCCTGTACCTGAACCTCGTTTCGTGCTTAGCCCTCCTGATAGTCCTACCCGTACTTTAGATATCAATAAGAGCCAGTGCTCATCACTTTCTGACGGTGAAAGTTACGAGTGCTATGGCGATGGAGCGGAAGAAATTGACTCAGGGATTTCAAATGATAGGCACAATGGGTGAGTTGAACGATTTAAATGCCTCTTCTCCAAATCTGATCAATTTTGGTCTCCAAATTCACTTTTATTTTAATTATGAAAACATATTTTTATAAAAGCACTTTCATTCATTTTACTTGCTCAAAGTAGGATTGAAATAGTTGCAAGTGAAGTAAATAAAGTGATCTGGATATGTGCCAGGTTCTCAGGACTTGGTTTGTTTTTTGTGAACAGCTGCGATACAGACATTTCCCAAGCTGTGGAAATGTCAATACTTAGGATTTACATAAAGCTAACAAACAGTATGGAAGTAGTAGGTGAAGCGAAATGATGTTTTGTGTATACATTAAGGAACGTAAAGCAGATCTTGTGACATCGGCCACGGAGTATAATCAAGATTAAACTCATTAGTCGTGAGGAAAACGTTCTTTTGTACACGGAGTGTTTAACAGAATTGCATCCTCGATGCCAAACGGTTAAGAATGGCAATGCTAATGAGGAATAAATTCTCTTTGATTAGAGAACTAGTTTTATACTTTCAATTCATCAACTTTGAGAATGATAGTTCTATGGCTAATAATTGTTTTTGTTTTAAAATCGACTATATAACTCTTAATACCTAACTAAATCTAAAAATGATACACAAAACATTCACACAATTTAATTGGTGCGAAGCTACGAAACAGTCTCTAATACTAATGCACTCCTTATTTTCGTGCAATCCACAGTGAAAGTAAACCACAGGTCGTAGCAAAACGAAAATAAAGTAATTCCACAACTGGTAACTAAGTACATACCTACTACACTCTTAATGTCAATTATGACTCATCATTTCATTAATAAAAACGAAAGCATTACGTAAACCATAAGCTCCAAGGAAGTATTTCTGCTCCACAGCCTTTTAGGAAGCGATTGTGCTAAAATGACTTAAAAACATCGTTTGAAAAAGTTTTTAGGCAAACTATTATAGGAGATGATGAATGTTTAAGTGCATTAACAGGCTTAAGCACACGTAGAGTGCATTCAAGTTACAGCTAATTCAAACTCATCAACTCAGGAATCGCTACGTAGCATTTGTAGAAAGGAACATTTACTAATAGACGCTGTATAATTTCGTAGGGCATTTCGTAACGTAGATAATAAAATAAAAAATGCATTATCGTTATTTAAGTTACTTCCGACTGGCAGCGCTGGTTTTTAGTGTGAAAGCAATAATGTTCGAAGCCGACGTTTGAAATTTATACAGGAAAAAGGATATTACAGCGGAAAAATGTAATACTTAATAAACAACTACTCACCCAGTCAATATTGGGAAACAAACGCCGTAGGTAGTGTTTTATAATTTACTAAAATTGTTAACTAAGCCGAGGTAAACCGATAAAAAATGATCATATTCAATGCACCAATGAACATTTTGATTCCACTACTTGGGCAGCATTTCGCTTTAATGATCACCTTTTTCTATCTTCTTTATTTTTATAATTTTGCAAGTTAACCACTTAAATATATCTTAGTTTTCGATTTCACTGGCCTACATTTAAATAAAAGTTGACTAGCGATTTAATGACCTTCCGTGAATTAGAATAGGTATCTCAAAATAACCTCTTGATCACATCGAACTTTTGTGATTTTATAAAAGTATGTTATCATTTATATCATTATTACATTATTAGCTCTACATGAGGCTTTGCAAGTTGTGTGCATTTTGTTTCTATTGATGCATCTTTTTTGCAGAGAAAACGGCGGACGAAGCCCTTTAAACAACACTGCAATAAACAGGCATACCTGGTCGAGGACGAGTTTAAGGCGGTCTCCTCCTAGGTAAGTCGTGTAGTATTTATTGCTAATTGATTATGTATTATTATCATCTTAATTCGATTCGCCACAACAATTGTATTTTATATTATAGCCACCAGGAAAACCTGCCAAATCGTCGGTGGGGATCTTTTCGACAGTAAGGCCTCATTATTATTTATTAATATACTTAAAAATAATTGTGGGCTTGTTGGTTTTGTTTGGTTTGCATTTTTTAACCCAAATCCTCGCTTTGCTTTCTAACGACGATCTTGTTTGTAATTTATCATCATGAATATTGAATTAAAATAAACTGTAGGCTCGCTTAAACTCATTGTTTCAGACACTTGTGGCGCTTGATGTTTGCAAACAGCCTTCAGGCTAACAACACTCGGCTTCTAAGACAGTTAATTATTTTAAAATTATTTGGTTGACCCAAATTTTTGATAAAAATTAAAACTTGAAGTATTGCATGGAAATTGTCTCAGCTCGTATAGTACATACAGCGAATTTTATTTAAATCGCTATTTAAATGTATCTATTCTATTGAAAAATATAACTCGCAAGTTTGAGGGGCTTAAATGTCAAAGGTTTTGCTGTATGAAATTTCAAAATTTGGTTTTGCAAGCTATGCCTGCGGAAATTTATATTAGATATAATATTTACACAATAAACATTCATTTTAAAAATCTAAAGACTAGCGGAAAAACTAAAAGAAATTTAAGACAGCATTAAAGTTATTTATATCGCAACTGTTGTCAACATGCCATAAAGATACTTTTCTGTAGACATAAACCTCAAATAATTTATTTGTCTGCATTAAACAAAATAATCTTTGCTTTATTATTATTCATATTTACTGCAAATATAGAAACTTTACGAAAGTTTGGTGTAAAAATTAAATGTTATTAATTCTGAAACATTTGTTTGCATAATCACAGATATCTATGATATAATTATGTGCATTAGTCACTGTTGCATATCTTTACTGCATTGAAATGAATTAAATGTAATAATTGAAACCACTGAAGTGGAAGGCGGCAAGTCTTAAACAGCCGCTTTGACGATTTCAATATCTAATCTGAACAAAATATTACAGAAAAATTAATTGCGACAGGATGACAACTAACAAGGCGTACTTACATGGGTTTACCACAACCGGGTTTTAAATAAGAATTTTCAGATTGATCTACAAAAATGTTTGAGGGCGAAAATTGACAATGACCTCCACTGAAGCATTTAACTGATTTTTTTATATTTATAATTAAACAACTTCATATCCAAAATAAATTAGCGTCAAGTACAAACTCTGAAACTGTACAATTAATTGGAGATAAACTTAAAAATAAGTTAACCAAAAAATGTTTCCTAGAATTTCCTCCAACGAGTATCGTTTGAATTACACATTTTTTTGCAAACACTTAATAAACAAATACAATTTTAAAATTACATTACACTTCTATACGAACTCTAAGGCCGACTTGTAACGTAAAATGATACGAATTGGCTTAATTATGAAGATTTGGGTGATCATCATTAAATCGATAAGTGAACGTTTTGCTTCGTAGCGAATACAAAACAAAAACTCCATCAGACTAATGTCGAAACGACAATAGTTGGTATCGCTTGCAGATATGCTTAAATATGCTTAGAAATGAAAAAAAAAATGGATAGTAGCACTACCAATATGTATCCATATGACAAATCTGGGACCCAACATTCTTGTATACATGTAAATAGAAATATATAGAGCATAAAAATACTATCAGATTTATATAATAACAATTCTAAATAAGCAAAGCTTATTTGTCTCTAAATAGATTTTTACTTTGTGAGGCTTATTTCATTCTTAATATTGCTACAATAAAGTTTTTCATCATGAATTAAACTATAGAAAATTTAATCACATTTAGAATTTTATTTACACTCAGTTTATCACTTATAAGTTATGATTTATTTACACGTTGATATTTATTTTTAATTTAAGTTTGTTTATTTACATTCAACTATTACTTATCATTTATTTCGATATTTACTCTTTGCTGAACTTACGTTGTTCGTTTCATTATGCAGTACTATAAATTATTTTGTAAGTGCGAGGAGTTGAAAAAGACCATCTAAAATAGCCCAGAACCGATCAGACAACAGTATTCTCGAAAATCTAATCGCCTAGCTAATTCAGTCAGTAGAGCGAGGAGACTCTTGCATAACCCCGAAAGTCTATTGAATTAAATAGATTCTTGAAATATTTTGCGTGATGATTCGTTAATGCACCAGCACCCTTGAGTAAGCTAAACTTATTTCATACTTGATGTATATCCACTTATTTTCTATGTAAATTTTGCAATGCATATGAACCGTTAAGATTAAGATTCGTTATCCCATAAATAGACCCTAAAAGTATTTTTACAAGTGCATAAGCTTCACTTATTCGGGGCTTGCCCGTCTCGTTCAATCATCCCTCGCAAAGTAGGGATGCGTAATTTTAAATCATAATAAAAACGTCAAACGACATCAGCCTACAATTTTTGTGTTTTTTAAGTGTTCGTTCCTTAACACATATACACTTTCAATTACTCGGGGATCGGAGGTGCATTAACGAATAACCACCCTTCAAAATATTTCGAAAATTTCTCTTAGTCAATATGCAATTGGCAGGCTTATTCTTGCGACCGAGTAAGCAAAGGGCACTGGATTTTTTTATGTATGTATATTGAGTTAATTGTTATATGAGAGTTTTAAAATGCGTGGAAATTAAAAAACAGCTTCCAGTGTCCAAGAACTGAATCAAGTTTTTAATAAAAAATTAGTCAATATGCAATTGGCAGGCTTATTCTTGCGACCGAGTAAGCAACGGGCACTGGATTTTTTATGTATGTATATTGAGTTAACTGTTATATGAAAGTTTTAAAATGCGTGGAAATTAAAAAACAGCTCCCAGTGTCCAAGAACTGAATCAAGTTTTTAATAAAAAAGTCAATAATTACAAACAGTAAACTAAGCGACTAAGATTATGAATAACTTGGGTACTTTTTCTCGGTAGAGCGAGGAGACTCTTGCATAACCCCGAAAGTCTATTGAATTAAATAGATTCTTGAAGTATATCCGACTAAGAATCTGAATATAATTATTTCGAAAAGTATGTAAAGCTTGCAAAAAATCCAACAGGAATTAAAAAAGGCTCAAACTAGACACGGCAATGACTTACAGTTTCTGAATTATTTAGCGAATTCTTTTCTCAAACCATTCTAAATTAGCGAGGGATGAGCGAGCGAATCCCGAGTAAACGAAGCAAAAGCGTCTACATTTCATGATTCCTTTGCAGATTCTTGCGCAGCAATAATTCATGTATTACATGAACATGTGGATTCTGTCTTGTTAAAAAAATTACCGCACGCTCTCTAGACTATCCCGAAACAAATTTCAATGCATTAGCTTTGAATTTAGTAGCATTTTCCTATATGGGACTAAATCTGGGGTCTTCTCTAGTGTTCAGTTTCGTTGTCGTGTTTAGCATTTAGAAGCAAAATTCCGCTGTTAATGCAAATGTTACAAATTAGTCCAGCATTAGTCCATATGCAAAATGGCTGTATTTTTTATTCCACAGCTTACTTTATATTCAACCTTAAGTTGCTCTTTCGGTGCTTCAATCGAAAGAATAATTGACTAGTTTCCTAAAAAAATTAAAGTTGTATAGTGTAGGCGAAGAAATGCCGGATTTAAATGCCGTGTATCAAGTTTCGAACTTGATCTATTTGAATGCTAGCGTGTTGCATACTCACAGACACCATGTCAAAAATGGTACAAATGGATTCAGGGGTTCTCAAGTAATATGGAGATGTTCTTTCCTGCGAAACGATTGTCACCTACAAATAAATATTCCAAATTCTGAAACTATTTTCAGAGACGGTATATTTATTCTATCATTACAATCATTCCAAATTCCGAAATTATTTTCAGAGACTCTATGATTGTATTGATAGAAAATTCAGAATGTGGATAATTTAAGACATCTGTGACTCATCATTCTTTGTCAAATAAGATGATATAAGGCTTACAATTCAAGAAACAGCAAAGTTTCGATATGCATAAAAGGGCAGTTTGTACCAGTTTGTGACGCAGTGCTATTGTGACGAATTCAACAAACCTCCAAAACTTCTGCCTATTGTGGAGTGCTGCTATCGAATTCATTTCTTCGTCGTATGAGTTGCCCCACGAAACTGAAGTAATGTTACCTGCGTGAGGTAGGTGTGGGTTTAATAACAGGCATTCATAAGCATGTATGCTGCTAACTTCTTGTGCTATCTCGATGACTAATACGAATGCAATGTGGGAATGCCGCGCTTATTTTGACCGAAGTGTTCGGAATAGCTTGCTTATTATCTTTAATTTAGGTAAATATTAACGGTTCCTTTTTCTTGCAGTGCTGGGAAGAGACAGCTTGGCTCGAATGCATTGGCTAGGTAAGTCGACCTATTTTAATAACAAAGTCATAAGATACCGTAATTTGATATTTCCGATTCACTATGCCGGTGGCATAATCAAGTATTAATTACAATAGGAGCCCGGAGTCATCCTGAGTAGGAGTCCATTGACTTTCTTTATGCTATTAATTTTATTATAAAAGCACGATATTTGTTCTTCAACGATTTTTTGTTCATTTCAGCCAATTGTACCGCAGTTCCAGCTTCAACTCATCTGGAAGAAGCAGTACTTGCGATACTGCTGATGATATGTACTCGGATGCCTCTTTAGAAGAAGATGTGCTCGACCTCAACCAGAAGGTATGTACGCGAATGTGAGAGCTGTGTTTATATGCACGAGCTATGCAACCTAGTATACACTGCCTTAAGGAAGTGGTATATGCGGCAGGAGTATTTTTTATTGCGCTACACGGCAATCGACTGTTTCCAATGCGCTTGTTTTAAATGATGTGGCAGTGTTTTGATAACAATTCGTCTACAGTTACGTAACTAATATGTATTTTTAAACTTTCAAAGAATGTAATCAACTTTGGTATCAAATAATTAGCATGAGAACCATAAAAAACTAGAAAACAATAGCACGACAAAAAGCGGCTGTTATTTAAGATATGTGGAGATGTTTTGTGTGTATGTGGTCGTTGTTTGTTTTGTATGCGGGAAGGATAAATCGCAGTTTCCGGGATTTATTTTGAGAGCTAAAAAGAATACTAACAACTAAATGAAATTCTTACCCTAACGAGCTCCAATTGGAACGATTTTCAATTAATAAGGCTCATGCATGTCCGTGTATAATTTATTATATTTACCACACGATAATATAAATCTGATATTTGATTTGGATTTGTGTGCTCTGAACACGCATGCATAAGCAAGTACAAAATACAATAGTACAATATTCAAATCTTCACCACTTAGAAATATAATTACGTAAAATATGTGTTTAATATGCGATCAGAAAGATGTCTTTAGCCGAGCAGTAAACCAACTTTTGCTAATGTATTTGTGTATTTTACACATTTATTAGTAGTATAACCAAGTTTCTGCCGCTTGAGAAAAAATGACGCGACTAGTATATTAAGGTCACAAAATTGTCTGCTCTTAAATTTATAGCGTATGATAACAACATAATTTTGAAACATTAGCGATTTTGTATTATCATCATATCTTCTTTAATTTCGAAACATCTGCAGCCAAAGCGCATTGATTGCTTGTAAAAGCATATGGTGAGGCTGCATTAAATGAGAGTTGCCGGGAAAAACATAGCGGAGAGCGGAAGTGTATGAAAACGCGGATTTGGAAAAATTATTGCTCGAAGATTCATGCCAAACGCAACAAGCACGTTAGTAGTGCCTCAACATGCAATTTCTTATCATTAGGAATGAATCAAAAGCAAGAACATTGGTTTCCATGTAAACTCAAGCCGAAAAAAGACTAACATCGATTTTTTACATGAGAAATGGTGCTTGCCAATTATAAACTCCAACATGGACATCCAGGGTGAATATTTACGCAAAATTCTCAAGTTGTATATATGATAATGCTCGTCCACACATTTCGGCGCCGGCCAAGCCTTACTTGGAAATGTTTAATTGGGAAGTTTTAGTCCACCCGCCATATTCACCAGACTTTGCTTTGTCTAATTACTGCCTATTCCGATCTATGGAGCATGGCCTATTTGAGCAATTCTTCATTTGTGTCGAAGATATTAAAAATTGGGTCGGTTCTGAGGATAACTTCAAATGATGTAGGGTTCTTCCGGCGCGATATCTGTGTGTCCAGAACGATGAATGAAATAGCGGCTAGCGATACTTCGAATAAAATATTAAATACCGTTTTTCACAGCAACTGCCCAAATTTTGGTTTAAAATTTTTGCACAATGATTAAGCACAGGGTGAAAACGAAGCAAAGGGCTCGTAAACATTAAACAATTGCAACTGAATGTATGAATTCGGCAAAACCAATAAATATAGATTGCTGAGCGGCATATTAACTAGTGAAAGGTTTATGTATTTACGCTTTATCTAATTAAGAAAAAATCTCATAATGAACGTGTACCTTTATAGCTACATACATATGCACATTTATATCTTCTCATTTATCTTACAACTCTTACCATTACATTGTTATGCGCGCCTTATAATAGTCTTAAGTACATACATTCTTTTATTTAATGCTCACTTTTTAAATTTAAATAATAACACCATCATTAATAATAGCAATAATCAACTGGAGACATGGTAAAAGCAAAGTAACTCTCCTCTAGGTGAAGTTGATGAACAGCCCTATTTACCTTTAATTATGGAAGAAAGAAAGTAACTTCTTGTCAAGCGCGCCTCTTTTATTGTAATTTTTCGTTTGGGAACTGTAAATCGCCTTTGTACGGTTCTTTACTTTTAATGGTGGCATTTAATTGCCCATTTGGCTTGCGCTAATGCAGTACATATTCTATTTCTGTTTCATTATCGCGGCCTCTCCGTTTTAAACTTGCATCTTCCGCTTGTTGAAAGCTGAGAAAACATACGGTTGGCCAGTTGGCATTCGCTTAGAACAGACTCGGCCAAGGAGGACGCCATAAAACGGACTTGGCAGTTCGTTGGAACGCGGTATCTACCAAACATTGTCCTACAACCGACAATTACATTTTTTTACATATCCATTACCGGGTCCAAATGTATTCTACACAATCAATAAAACAACATAAATATTTTCTGGATGTTCTGCTGTATTGTTAAGTGTGCACGCCTGCATGGCATGGAACAGACCACCAAAAAAGTCCCAAATTCCCAATGCTGTATTTTGGTGCACCAGACAACCCAAGAAACAAAGTGGCGCCTATCATTCATTGTATACATCAACTCTTCCTTCAAGGCAACTCGTCCAAAGGAAAGAACGGTCTGATCCGATCTAAACAAGCGACGTTGATCTAAACAAACCAAACCGACAGAACCAAACACCAGTAACACAAACATGCGGCGTCGTGACGTCACATACTCTACCATGAATGTTGATAGAGAGCCAGTTGCTTACTTGTAATTGGCCGTGATACTCGCAACTCGCGTTTGAACTCACGAAAAATTTATTTTTCGATTTTTCCACGGTAAATTATCACCACCAGTGCTGTGTTGTGTTTATTTTTTCCCACACGAAGCCTCCATGATTACCAAAGAGGATCCCTGGAGTGCCGAAACATTCCCCATCACTTTTGTTTATTTATATTTGCATTAATAATGTGCACCGGCTGCAAAACGTGTTTCCAGTCCTGATAGTTTTTATTTTGTTGTTAGAATGCAGATTTACGGTGATTGTGCTTGTGGTTGAATGCAAGATTTTATTCATGTACTACTCGACAACATTTAATTCAAATCGACCAAATTTTGCATGTTTTGATTAAATTTTGCTTCATTCCATCAAACGAGCTTTCACCAACTTTGACTTAATTCAATCAAATTTAACTTGCTACGATAGTTAAGCCTTTAGTTTTGCTGTTAAATTGCCGTGATTAACGCCTACTTATTATTTAGCAGCGATTTAACAGGGAATTTAACTTGAAGTTTTCCTGGTGTTGAATCTGATTGATGTATTTGAAAATAAATACGTAGCAGCAGATGCGCCTTGGTATTTTTAGCCTTCACGTTCTCTTATAGGGGCCCCTTGTTTATTCTGATTGTTATTAATTGAAACTTCAGTCATTTTAACTTCTGAAGCCAGTGACTCAATTTTTGTTTTAAATTAGTCGAGCCTGACTCATAGTTTCCATTGATTTTCCCCACTGCAGCCGCTCTATTTTATTCCTATTATCATGTATGTCCCGTTTATTAAGGAAGTGCTTATCAATTCAGCTAGAAATTAACCAAATAGATTCATCATTCGCTGTTTCAAGTGGGAAAATTACACTTGATATTTGAGTCACTTGAAAATAAATTTGAAATAGTGCAAAAATAAACTATTATACGCAAGGTCTTATATTCTATATATAATATCCGTAGGTAGATTCGCGAAATTGACAAAAATAATTATGCATAATTTCTGTATTTTTAAGTCGTTTCTAAAAGAAATCCAGCAACATAATTTTTCACAGTCGTTTTATGAAGCAAATGGATTTTTTCAATAGGTTTGTTGATACCGGAATGCTCCAGTGGCCCCCTTTAAGATAATGTCGGTGGCTCAACCTTTATCAGAATCATAATTTTCCTTTTAAACAGCCTTATCGGGATGTTTACATGCGCAAAATCATCTTGTCTGCTTAAAAACATCGAGTGCTTTGATAAAATGACTTAGTTTCGTGTACGGAGTGCTTTGTAAAGTGCCAATTTCAGAGGAAAAAAAATGTGCCAAGATGAGTGACTTAGAGTATGACAGCCTCGGAACCCCCGAATTGGATTACGACATGTGGGAAGGCCAATTTGAATTCGTAGGACCAGCGCCCAATCAGCCTACTTATGGGTTTCTCAAGCCTCCTCCTCATTTGCATCCTACTACCAATGGGACTAAGAAAAACGCAGCCCATGCTTGGTGCGAAGAAGTCTCTGACCAAGTAATAACGATTCACTAATTATCAATACAGTAATTATTCAGCAAGGATAACATAATTATTAGGTCGTCATTTTGAAGTGTTTGCCTCAGTTTGAAACAAATACACGCCCTATACGATATAATTATCGAAACTGAATGCTGAATAATAGCGCGTACTTTTAGTTAACTTGAGGAAATCATGTTTCACGTCCCGTTTTTTATGATTACTTATATTTCCGTATACATAAATATAGTTGGGAGAACAGATCTTCTCGTTTTGAGAATCTCTCAATCCATTTTAACCATATTTGAATTACTGTTTATGTGCGTTTTTGTGTGTGTATGGGTATAAACAGGATAATGCTTACAATTGTAGCAAGGAAATTTGTCATGCGGCTAAATCATAAATCTGCATCAACTTTTGATACCTCTAAGATGAGCATTACATTGGAAGTACATTTTCTTTAATTTAAAAATCTAATACGCTGTAGGTCATGGAATAGAAAAAAATACAAAAATTTTACATATGTGCCATAAAGTATAAATTATGCCCCAATAATTAATGTTGGGTATATCAGAAATATGTTGGCATATCTCAAAAACGTTTAAGATCGAACACGCTTCGCTTACTCGGGATTTGCTCGCTTCGCTCGCTTATCTCAGCCCAATTGAGGTACATTAAACAATAATCGCGTTTAAAAATATATTTACACATAGGTAATAAAACTTCAAAACGACTTCAGCTTACGTTTATTAAATTCTTAAGGCTGTTCATTTCTCAGTGCATCTCCATTCCGATTAAGCGCCTTTAATTCGTAACTAGTCTGATATCTTGAATATTTGGAATGATCTTTCTAGCAATCATGGAATTTTATTCATGTAATTTTGACGTTTTCAAGATATTTCCAATGTTTCATCCTAAATCCTTGTGTCATACCTTGCATCTTATCTTATCCTTTGATTTTGTTTCTATAATTCTATGATTTTAAGCAAGACAAACAGAATAATTTAGAATTCTCGACTGCTTATCCTGTAGCCATTAATTTTTACAGTACAATTTTTTCACGAAATGCTGCATATTTGATCTATAAACTTTTAGGCTATAATCCAAAAATATTAGTTTTTTCGCTGTTTCTCTAAAACTTCTCAATTATTAGAATATACTCTTAAATTGTTGATCTTTTAGTCTCGGATTTTTACCCTGATGTTTTGAATGTCTTATCTCGATTTTTTGATTGCTGATTCTGCGGTCTTGAGATTTTAATTCTCATAGCTTAGTGGATGTTTCATCCTTAATAATCGATATTTAACCGGTATGTACTTATTATATCCGCACTGATCTTCTACTTCTCTAAAAAAATATTTCTATGGAAAGTATACATAAATAATACAATAATAAATGTGTCTTGTAGGGCTGTTGCAGAATGGTATTACTGACAATTCATATTTATAATACATACATTCTTAAATAAGTTTCCGTATTAATTTAAGAAGTAAGATTAAGAACGTTCAGTCTAGGTAGTGTCACAGTTTCTCTAGAATTAAACACTCTCATTCATTTTTGATGCTTTTAGCTTGGGAGAATTTTTAAATTTTTTTATATCTTACTTTATACATAGTTCTTAGTTTATGTTTTGTCAAAAATAAAAATTTGACTTCGATAACAACGCAGCTGTGAAATAATTAATCTGATTTAAATATTATAACTTCTGTTCCGGTTAAACGATTTTAAATAATGCCAATTAGAGGCTCACCTAGTGCTTTGCTGGTGAAGCAATACACAATAAGGCAGGAGCGAGCCCAAAACAGTATGTAACACATTGTTAGTGTACAAAACACATACCATAGTTACAGTTCACTATAATATTATGTATTATTTCTAACGAATGGAACATCTGCGCCCAGAATTTATTTATAAATCCTTAATGAGTTAATGCATAAATATGTATGTGAATACTGTATATGCATATGTATGAAATTTTGCAACGAAAATTATCATGAAAAATTGTAGCTGTCGCGTGGGGTTGTCAAGATTGTGTTATTTTTAGAATCCTTATATAGACGTTTTTCAACAGAACATTTTTGCTGGCAGACGCAGACTGCGCCTCTAAGTTCGCAATAAAACAGATTTGCCAAACTCTTCCATTGTTATTTGCCAAGTTCCATTTTTTTATCTTTACATTCACGGAAGAATCATAGTCAGTATATATTAAAAAAAACAAATAATGTAAATTAAAGAGAAACGTCACTTCTGACGGTGCTTCTTTAACTATTAAGCGAAACTGTTAAGAATAATAGCTAATCTTAAGCTAATATAGTGTTTTAATCATAAAACTACCACCAAACAAATAAAATACGCTATAAAAAATTTTAAAAATAATGTATACTATGACGCTACTAAACATTCATAAAATCCACTCCTCAACATTTATCTATATCGCTGTGATAACGATAAATTTTTTAATCTGAAAGAATATTCAACAACTGTTAAGCTTATATAACGAGCGAAATTTAATCCGTTTAGATGTAGGTGTTTTATTTATTTATTTAACCCCTTTCTACCATTCTGCAATCTTTAAAAATGAATAAATATATTTAGGTTTTTTACTTACAGTTTTAGGGACTCTTCTATCAAAATTTAAGTCATCCCTATAGTGCACAAATAATTTATTCTACAGATTATCTAGGTATTGTGCAGATTAACTGAAGTAAAATTATTTCATTTTTTAAATTACATACAAATTACACATTATTGGGTACTCATTAAATTGAACATTTTTTTTTACTCCAACAACAGCGATTTGTCCTAAAATTATCATGATGTTTGATATTTAAAGAATCAAGTTAATATAATGAGACTATCAATAATTTAAAAAAACTATAACGCAAATATTCAAACGATTCAAAGATATTATTACAATAAAAAAATAAATGTGAAATTATGACAAAATTAGATTTAGTAACTACTCCAATTTAAAGTTCGCCAACACTTTGGCTTACTTGGCAGTTGGTGTTTGCGACAAGCATACATATCCTTGGTTCATTAAGATTTACAATAATATTTTCTAGAATGGCCAGTGTCAAGGGATTATTTGAGAAAAATCTATTTCTGCTTTACAGCTTTAGAATAATCGTTTGACTAACAAGTAACCTTCTGTTTCACTAACGTACTGGCGAAACCAAGTTAAAAAATAAAATAGGGAAACCTTTCAATTCCATATGTCAGTGAACCCATTAGTTGATCTGCAGATTAACTGTGTAATGTGCACATTAACGTTTAACGATGCATTATAAGTGATCGTCATGAAAATGTATGCACATGAAAGTATTCGCAAGCATTTCGCACCTAATACAAACAAATAATATTTATTAAAATATTTAAATAAGCTTAATTACATTATATTAAAAGTATACTCTTTTCATTTGACATTACGGTTTTTGTTACAAGCAAAGTCATTAGAAGAACTTAATATATTACATAAATTAATTTAAAAAAAAACCAAATTTCAGCAATTGTTCTCCGGAAGCCATGTTGCCATCTTTAAATGTTTGCTCATTACAGACAATCCATATCTGTCTAAATAATATGAGTAGCTTAAATATTGATCAAACGAAGCTTTCAACTTAAATGCTTCTAAATAATTTCAATTAAAAATATGAATAAATTAAAGAAAATATCTAAATGGCCATTTTGTGTACATTTTTCTTACCATTTCATTATTTTCAGGTTCAAGTTTTACAACACCAAGTGGGCGTTTTAACAGATTCAGCACAACACAATGATGAAAGGTATACAAGGGCTAAAGCAGATAATGCTGGTTTACAAGCAAGGGTTATCATGCTGGAGGAGCAGCTTAGAGAATCAGAACTTAGGCATGAAGAGAGACTTCAAGTGAGTATAATATTTTACTGCATGAACCGAAAAACTCACCATATTGTTTATTTGATTTCCACATTACTACAAATTTTTAAAAACTAAAAGAAGCCAAAAATATAACATTTACCTTTAATTTGAAAATGTTGCTGCACTTTTTCATAATTTTTAATAAAAGTAGTTAAGTTTGCGACAAGTTGACAAAATCACCATTAGGTTTAAAATAGCTTGTAATGTGCATGTTTTATTTCGTGCCAAAGAAAACGTCTAATTTGAATGTAACTGCTTAGTTACAAAGTTTTTAACTACCAAAACTATCCATTTTATTAATGCAGACATTTTATTGAAAACTATACTGTAGAAAAATCCCAAAAGTTGATTAACAATAACATTCAGTACACAAATTGTTCAAAAGTTAGCCTTTACTGTAAAAGTAATTTCAATGTTGTTTTCTTTTACATAGGATGAACAACGAAGATCCAAAGAGTTGGTTGCTCGAATAGAACGCGAAAAGCAATTACAATTAGAAAATAGTAGCATTAGATTACATGCAGCAGAGCTAGAATCCTCCGGGCTAAAGGAGGAGGTGATACGCCAAAGAACTAGGATAGAAAAATTAGAAAACGAACGAAAGGAGCTTTCGGACCAATTACAGGACCTTAGAAATGAAGTTATGTCCTACAAGGAGCAAGAAGCTGATTATAAGGAGAACGAAAGAAGACTGAAACAAGAGCAAAAGGGCCACACGCAACTCATAGAAGAACTTTCGAAGGAAGTGGAAAGATTGCGCTCGGAAGCTCGAACGCCTGCATTACCGACGACATCTGCGGAAACTCTTCGCCTGGAAGAGCTTCATGAAGAGATGGCGGCTCTCCGAACGAAAAACACACAGCTGCAAGAGGCTAATGAGGAATTGCAAGCTAATCTGCTGCATGCGGGAGTGGAGCAAGGCAGGCTGTTGACGGCTAATGAAAATAGCTTAGCTGCAGAATTGGAGGCTATGACACACGATGAGGTGAGTTTTTAAAAGTTACAATTAATTAAACTAATCATGTATGTTGGGTTGGCCTGAAAGCTTATTAATCTGTTTATTATTAAACTTTCATACCGCACTTTATTTCTTGAAACTCACTTCACTATGAATAGTCTGCAATTTAAGTTAATTCAATAACGGTGCTTTTCCACTTAAGTGTTAGAAAGGATATTTGCAATGAAATTTCAGACAACCCAATATACACACTTGTGTCATTAGTTCTGTCTGTTAACTGCTCAAGTCTATGCAATATTTTCAATCCACGCATTTGTTCATTGTTTTAACAATACTTTAAGTGCATTGAAATATTGTATTTTGCATCATGATTTCAGCCATTCATTTATTTACTCCAATTGCTTCTTCTTAGTTACAATAAGAAAGTCCATTAGTTGCTCTAAAGTTAATTTCAAACTTAGCAGTGTAGTTTTCTTTTCTGAATATCTTCTCGGAAAAGTATTTTATAAAGCGTTGTTCTAAATGGTATCAGTATCAAGCTTGTGAATTCACTCAAGTGATTAAAATTGGAAACTATAGTACGAATTCGACACCTTACTAAAGATACCCTTTTGGTGTAAAGTTAATTATTTAAAAATTCTTATAATCCTCTAAAGCTAATTGCACTGTTGACACTTTTTCTACAAAATGGTGCTTGGCTCTTTTTCGGTAGAATGAATTCCCTGATTGCTATAGGATAATTTTTTCTTTAAATTGTTATTGGCTTATTCCTAAATTAAGTATTTCCTCCTAAAGGCATAGGTTTAATCTTCTTCATTTACTTCTTTCTATTTTAAATTTGGTGATAAATGCGGCAATCTTGATTTTGGATATTGCTGATTGAAACAATTGCATGGTGATCTGGGTATACCAAACATTTAAGTACTCAAGGCAAAAATTCTTCCTAGAACCCAATCTCATTTTGCTTTCGATATTCTTCTAAGGTTCTAATAGTTTAAAATGTTGGGAAAATGTACACTTAAGCATATGTCAGCATAGTTCCAATTTTAGATTAAGGTTACAGAGGAAGCTCTTCATCTTATTGTACCCAAATTTTGATTGAACTGGTCTCTTGACAGTGCATAAACTTTTTTCTCGAAGTTTGTTTCTTAAACCAAATGGACAAACAAAGTAATTGAATTTACTTCAATTTTTTGCAAATGCCAAATTTGTCATTGATGTACCGTTTAGAAAATATATTTAAGCTAAACGAAGGGGGATATAGAACTTTACTTCACTCCTCAAGGTATGTCTGTCTTTCTATTTTATATAACTCTGTCATGTTGGTTGTCTCACTCCCGTATAATATTGGTATATATCTTCAAATTCTAAAAGTATTTTGTTAAATTTTTTGTAATGTCTTATCTTACTGAATCCTTTCTTGTAGGCAATAAACACTGTTTTGAGAACAGCTCTGTTCCAATATATCAGTATGTTACATGCAAAAAGGCTTTCATAAATGTGAAAAGTGTTCAAAACTATGTATTAGTCAAGATTGCCTTACATTTTCTGCATGCTCAACAAAGAAATATTTTTAAAAAGATCTCTCAAATATATAAGATCAAATTAATTAGTCACATTTCTAGAAATGTGATATTTTGTCGATGTAACAAATGGATACTTCTGTAATTTAAGTACATTTGTAAACTTAACACTTACCGAAATATTTAAAAAAAATGTTAACTCATTTTATAAAAATGTAGATGTTATACTAACGTTAGTCAAATTTTGAACCATCATAAAACTCATACATGTGTGGAAGTTTTCATATGTTTGTGAATTATATGGGGAAGCAAGTTCCGGAATATGAGGTGTGATTTGGCTAAGTAAGCTTTTTCTTTTTGTCAATATTTTTCGTGTTTTCAAAACGCAATATAAATTCACAAATAAAATTAGTTCTCATTTCAATTTATATGTGTTGAAAAATTTGAACCCAGTTATAAGTCTTTGGCTATTTAACATCATTACTGACATTGCAGACTAAGGCTACAGTACAAATCAGTTTCTACCTTGTAAATTTTATTAAATGTGAAAATTAACTTCCAAACCAAACCATTAGAAATTACTTAAATTCTTAATAAGCTTATTGATCTCGTTTAATATAGTGGTCCTGTCAAGTCAATAAAACACAACAAAGCCAGGATATTAATTTCAATAGGTTTTTTGGCTATTTGTCTGATAAAACAGTTTGATATTTTCGAAATTTTTGTTCTTCAATGCTTTGTTTGAAACCATCTTGGGTTTATACAATTAAACATGTGACTAATGGAAATATAGTAGTTTAAAATATTGTCTTTAGTGACGAATATTTCTATGTAGTTGCTCAGGGTTATCTTATCTCATTTTTTCTAGATTAAATTAGTTATGCTTATTTTCCAATTTTGTACAAGGCTCGCTAGTACGGATTATCTTGTTAAATATTGGGTTGGCAACTAAGTAATTGCGGATTTTTTTAGAAAATCAAAGACAATTTTTTTATGGAACTAAATAACTTGATTCTGTAATGTACTGCCCATTTTGATCAATGACCTTTTGCCATCTTTCAGGCAGCATCATAATCCTATGTTCATGAAACTTCTGGTTTTTATTAGCAAAAAACTGAATCAGGTACGATTTGACACCATCATCATTATTGAATTTTCACCATTCAAGAAGTTTTGTAAAGATTGAAACAAAAAGTAATCAAATGGAGCAAGGTCAGGACTATATGGTGGATGTGGCAAAACATCCCAACCAAGCTCCAATAATTTTTGCCGAGTGACCAAAGATGTGTATGGCCTTGCATTGTCATGCTGGAATACAACACTTTTTCGATTTGTCAATTCGGGCCACTTTTCTTCAACTGCATTGTTTAATTTCGTTAGTTGTTCAATGTAGACATTAGAATTGATCGTTAGGTTGGGTGGTAAGAATTCAAAATAGACAATTCGTTTGTAATCCCACCAAACGAATAACAAAACCTTCTTTTGATGTTGTTTGAGTTGGTTCACCTGGCCCGCTCCACGATCTTTTCCTCTTGATATTGTGGTAAACAACCCATTTATCATCGCCAGCTATCAGTCGTTTTAAAAATGGATCATTTTCATTACATTTCTTTAGCAAATCGCAGCTGTTAATGCGTTTCTTTCAGTTAGTGAGGAACCCATGTATCAAGTTTTTGAACATAGCCAAGTTGTTTTAAGTGATTTTCAATGCATGTATGTGATACATGAAGCTTCTCTGTAATCTCATGTGTTGTACTGTGACAATCAGAATCAATTATTGCTTTAATTAGGACGTCATCAACTTCAACTGGACGACCAGAGCATTTTTCATCTTTTGGCTAACCAATATTGGCACTGCCGTTCTTTTAAGGCTTCGTCACCATAAACAGCACATAACTTTTTATGATCGTGCGATGCGTTTTTCCCTTTGAGGAAATAAAAAAGCAAAATATGATGAAAATGTTCCTTTTGATTTTCCATTTTTTAACGAAGGCCAAACGAAAACTACGCAACCGATCAAAAAACTTTTTTTTATTAATTGGCAGCTAAATTGCCAACTATCAAATAACAAAATGTGTTTTACATTTGTACTACGTCTGCAAACCTAAAAATTCAACTGAAGCCATCTATGAGTGAAATCCACAATTACTTAGATTCCAACCCAATAATTATAATTTTTCTTTTGCTAAGCTCCTTGTTCACAATATTTTCATTGTTTAAGGCTGTATCTCTTCTGGAAACCGTCCTGGTTGTCCAGTTTGAATACTTAGTCTACTCTATGTACATCCTCATATATCTGTTTTTGCAATTTCAATATTATCGTTGTTTTCTTTGCAGACTTTAAAGTATGCACTTGTGTATCTTTTATATTAATCTAGTGGCAATTTTATTGGTCTTGGCAATTTCTAGATACTTCTTTGGCTTACATAAAAGTCATGTTCCATATCCTTAGTATATTTACTAGACTCTTCTTTTCATAAATAATAATAAATCTTAATTTGTTTCTTTCAAACAAATAATTGAAGTAATTTTAAAGTATGGTTCTGGAGGAATCTTGGGTGAATCAAATTAGAACTGAAAGTGTATGTGGGCAAGTATGTTGGCTTGCCACAGCAGAGTATTCCTCAGTTGAAATCAATTGTAACTTTGGGCCAACCTGTTATTTCTAAAATATCTTTCTGTTTCCATATTCTATTTCTTTTGTTTTCATTCAAGTATCCATTTATCCATCTGGTATCCGAAACTGATGTACTAATTCTTTGAGCATTTAATTTTGATTTATGGGGGTAGACTGCTATTCTTGCCCTTTATTATTTCACTTTTGTATTGGCTTGGGATATACGAGTGATATCTTGAATATTGTATTTGAGTGTCAAGCCTCTGTGGCTTCTCATTTGTGGATTGCTGGATAGGTAATCATTTTTTACATTGGTCCTGTTGTGCTTTAATGATTATTTTTTGTTACTTTGTGCTGTGTTTTGTGCGTGTTAACAGAGATCTACATTGCATTGCATCATTCTAGACGAGTTGAGTATGTGGTGTCAGTATACCGATCACTCAACAATGATGATGCATTATGCATATAAGCTAGATCAAAGACTCAGTAATTCCACACAATAAACATGATATTTGACTATAAATATAATTATTTTAGCATTGCTTCATTTCCTTTTAACTTTGGTAAACTAGTTTAACAGACAGAACTTATGACAAATTAGGCATTTAAAATAAAAATTAAAAACATTGATAATCAATTTGCCATTTCAATGTTTTTGGCTTGATATGCTAAAGCTTTCCTTAGTGGGTAGATGGTAGCTTATGTGATGTTTCTTTGTTTTTTTAGCCCGTTGTACCACAAGATCCAGACTCTGTAGTTAAGGTATGCACTTTTTCGCACTATTCCCTGTACCCAAAATTAAAGCAACTACTTTTATTTTCCTAACTTAAACACTACCATGCTTTATCTCGGCATTATACAGCGTTCTGCTAATCTAAAGTACAATACCCGTGCCTTTAATCAATTAACCTATTCTAAATTCAACCCAAAATACATTCCCATTCAATCTCATACATTGAATTTTAAAATCTGTTTGAATTCAATTGAAAATCACCTTCAATTTGCTATTATTTGCAGATGCAACAAGCGTTAAAGGAGCAGCAGGATGTCAACGCTCAACTTCGATGTTACATAGATGGTATTTTACTAAATATAGTAGAAAACTATCCTCAGCTTTTGGAAGTAAAACAAAGATCTGCTTGATTAATCTAAAGATAAACATCTAAAATAGTATTTAAGTTAACTATTTTTATATATAAAATTTGTATTTTTCTAAAGGGAAGCAATCAATTTAATCACATGGAAAAGCCTATTGAATGCTCAAAACATGCCATGTTACGATTTAAAAACTTTTAAAACAAAAAGAATTTGACAATACCCCATTTCGCCCATTTTTAAATCGTCTTTTGGCTTTTATGGAAATACAGTACGTTTAGTAACAGTCCCAAGAACCCTAGTTTTTTTGTAATTACTATTTCTATGTACATAAAAGTCGTTTTTAAATGTGGCTCACGAGAGTCCGTCCAATTTTTGTGATTAGATATCTGTGATCGGTGCAGAATAGTTTCTATTTGCTGTTGATGAAAGAAAGGAAAATTCTATTGAATAAAATTTATAATCTTATCACAGATTACATTTCTATACATAAGTTAATGAACGTTTTTACGTTTTACAAAATCATATTCTCATTGTTCAAGTGCCTAATTTTATTTTTAATATGTTTATATATATGATGTAGTTATTGTGAATTTTTTGTACATATTTGGACTACAAAAACTTTATATATATATTATTGTTTCTATTATTAAAAAAATATTATTAGATAGACTTTTTAATGCAACTAATTAATTAATGTTATTGAATGGATGTATCATATTGTAAATATGCTCGAATTCTTCGTGTAAGTTTTACGCTACTCTAAAGATTTGTTTGTTTTGTAGATATGACTGTTTATTTCATTTTTCCATATAATTCATTTTAGTTTCTAAGATTCAATTGCAATTTTAGTTTTTTTCAATTTTCTATGAAAGGATTATTATTTGTTTCGAATTTGTGGTACTAATGTAAGTAACACTTTAATTGTGCAACTCTAACTTATTAAACAATTTGTGCGTTAATTTTAAATGTTTGCCAGTATGTTCAGTTTGTATTTTCTTTATTGTTAAACTGAAAAATGTAGTCGATCGGCCTATGTTGTATATCGAACTGTTGTGTACTTAAATAACTGTTTTAAGTTTCACACAGACACTGAAATGTTATGTATGAGTATTGTTGTAAGAAATACTAAATTTTTAAGATTATATTTGAGTGTATTTTTTGCCCCCAAGCCATGTCAGTTTCATATATGAAAGAGTTATCGATAGTACGGGCGGGTCTTCATTATTGGCATGTACTTGATGAAGTCCGTTTTATATTTTCACTGTTGAAGATTACTAAATATACTCTTTTCTAATTACAAGCGCTGTAATAAATGCTTAAGAGGAAACACAAAGGTATCACTCTATCGAGCAAAAGAGAGAGATACTCCCATTCGCCCTTGGCTATAGCCTGACGTGGCAATGTAGCCTCATCCAGCTTGATACATACCATGAGAAAACTGAAACAGTGTATTCAGATTTTATTCATAAACAATTTAAATTATAATATCACAAATGTAACATAAATATAATTGTTATGATAAGTTCCTAATATCATAGCTACCACAATTAGTCAAAATACTCCAAATGAAAAACAAATTTCCAAGTTTCCAAATAAATAAATCATAACTTTTACACAATTCTCTTAGTCATCTCTTGCTAGATTTTGAAATCTAGATGCGTAAAAAAATATTACCTCAAGGAGTTAGTCCTTGAGGTTTTAACTATTATCAGCTTGTTTCCATTTTGTCATCTTCAGTTGAAGGTAACTCCTGAAAAATAAATCAGAAATGCTTTTAAATTAATAAACATTAAAATAAAGGGTAAAATTATAACACTATGACTGTGCATAAATTTAGATTTAGGTACATTCATTTTTTATTCATATGCATCTATTTTGTGATTCCTTTATAAATATTTTTCATGAGGTATTTCAGATACTCATTCATAAATTGGCATTTATACAAAAATTCATATCAATAAAACAGTGTTTCACTATCTGACTCATGAACGGCCACATTGCAGTTATAGTGCAAAATGTGTTTAAAATTAAGATATATTTGCCCATTTATCTCAAATTCAATTAGCAAAGTACAATTGGGTGGTTAACATTTTCTTTTATAACTGTTAAGAGTGTTGAGAATCGAGATACCGACTCCCACATCGTATTTCAAAAGTACGATGTGTCAATGTAGCGACCATTAGTGAATTTTGGCGGCCATCTTGCGAAGTTGTGTCATCACTCTTAGTTAATCTTATTTGTCAATTACATTTATTAATAAAAACATGCAAGGTATTTTTAATGCCATTTGCATCGTATTTATTACTTCTCTGTGTATTAAAATGATTGTCAAAAAAACCAGTGCTCAAAAGTATATGTCTTGAAACGAAATTGTGAACGAAGCCCATTTCTGATCCATAATTCAAGCTTCCTGTCCCATCTTTACATGCAGAAGAGACAAAAATGTTATACAATTTTTACACATGTCCACTTCTCTATAAATATTTTAAGTATAATAAAATCTTTTTTCAGTGTTGGTATTTTAACTGCTCAAATTTGGTATTATTTTCATAGCCCTGCTGCCAACATGACATATTATGTATCAGCTTTTTAATTTTCAACAATTTTTATTTATTTAGAAATAAAATTATTGTATAGTTTAATTACATCTTTCTAAATATGTCGAAATATCTGTAATAATGCCTTCAAAATTATACAGCAATGAATTCTATAATTTATGCATAATCATAGTGATAATAGAAACATGCACACTAGATACAAAAGATAAATTATAGCCACAAATAAAAATACACCATAAAAATAAAAATTATATTCATGTAATAAAAATGAGCAAAAATCTTTGACAACCCCCACAAATTAGGCGAATAGCCAATCAACGTACCCAAAGCCAACAAGTTGATAAAATTATGGAATCAATTTTCAGATTTGCTAGGAGGTTCTACCAAATCTGGAGGCGCAAATGAATCAGAAACGTCAAATGAAGCACTATCTTCAACTACATAACATTCGTGTGTGGAATCAGACTTCTTTTCTTGTCTACCTGTATTATTGCTTTGTAAATCAGAGCCGCAATTGTCTATTATTTCCACCTTTTGTAATTTTGCTGCAATGCCTTCTTCCTCATCTAGATGTTCCTTAACTACTGCTTCATTATTTCTATCAAAAAATTGAAATCTACAAATTTTTTTAGTTCTTTTCGCTCTTTGCAATGTGGATAAATCTATGTAGTTTAGTTCCCAGTCAATTTCCTCTGATGTATCAACCTTATAATCAAGGAGGAGGTGATAAAGTACAAAACAGTCCCCTACATGTAAGTAAGGCATATCTGTACAGCCTGAACAATAAACCTTAGTTTGTTTTCCATAGAAATCTTTGCAATAACCTTTACAAACTACACAGTCTGCCTTGTTTTTAGAATAAAATGGAGGGTGGAGAATCTCTCTATTGAAACGGGATTCCACAATATGATTTTCTAAGTTCTGAAATTTTTTTAGCTAAACTCTAACCTCTCAAATAAATTCTTAATCCTGACAAAAATATTTTAACTATTAAAAACATAAATCAAGCCTTTACTTGTAAAATAAAGAAATTAAACGATTACCTTCATATATACATCTAGAAACTGCTTTTTGGTAATGAACTTCTCAAAATTCTTTCTTTCTGTCTCTTCGACTTGCAACAAGTGGGTTTTTAGATCAACGTAGCTGGATGGAGCTACACAATGCATTGCATTGATACTAATATTGAACATCTCTGAAACCATGTATGGTTTTAACCAAAGCACTAAGGGAGTCATCCGACGAATATATGTTCCTTCCTTGTGGTAAAATAAAATTCCATCCAGGTTAACAGGTGTGTTGTCGATCATATAAGGCCCTAATAGTGCCGTCTGTAAATTCTCAACACTTGCCTTAAAATAAGGCACTACTTTAAACGATCTTGCATTAACATTGGGCACATATGTTGCTATATCGTAATTATATTCCTGCACCTTTGAGTTCAAGAAGTAAAATCGAAAATCAGTCTAGAAAAATATATTTGTTTAGTAATGTGCAATTTTGATAGCCTAAAATAAAATGAATGTATAATCTTACTGAACATAGTTTTAATGGATGTCCATCCCATGCCATAATATCAAGTATGTAGTATGTCTTGGTTTTAATTTCGTATATGCAGTCTAGAATTGTAAATCGGTTTTGTTTGTAGTAATGGTTACCACCCGGTAAGTTTGAAGAAAATGTTTCCATCCAACGTCCTAGTTTATCATAAGCTATAGTGCTTTTTCTTGCGGCAACTATAAGCGCCCTTTTGCCTTTGGGACATGGCTTAATGATCCAATTTTCATCCAGATCATTTGGTACATCCATCATCCACTCGGAAGACATTACCCTAAACTTAAACTTCTGTTTTTTGAACTGTTGCAAAATATCTACCGAAGTCTCTAGATATTGAACTGCATCTAGGGATTTTATAACATTAGCATCTTCACAAGCCTCAAGTAATTCATCAGCTAACTTCTCATAAGGCTCATCCTCTGACAGCAAATGCGATAGATCTCTTTTGTCATCAATGTCTTGGTATCGTTTTTCCCGGATATGATTTAACATTATTCTTCGGCGCTCTTCAATGGTTTTTGGAAAATTTGCTACTTTGAATAAGGACTTTAAACCTATTGGTTCTTGGTGCTTGGGTAACGTACGCTGTAAACCTTCAGCTAGGATACTTTGCTGTGATGGTGTAATAGTATCTGCAAATAGTTGGTTTTCTCCAGTTTGTTGTACTGTAGTTGCTTGTGTATCCATTTTTTGTCTGAAATAAAAATTATAAGTAATAGCTTAAAACTGATTATGGACAGTTGGGCTTACTGTTATTATCAATTTGGTGACACTGCACTTGACTTTTATAACCCAGAACACATGAAAATTAAGTTTTTTCAGATTAATTGAGACTGCAACGTATATCTTATGGGGACGTAAGTGTATGTGATTTTCAACTTAAAGAGTAATAAATGAGGGACAAGGCGGAAAGTTGGCCAAAAACAGTCTACTACTGTATAGTAAATGGTATCTCGTATCTGTATATTTGATTAGCTTATTACCTAAACGCAACAAACCTAAACAGTAGAGGGACTTAACAATTATTTCAAGAGTACTTTTCTTACTTTATCAATATTTTGTTCTCTGATGAAAACTGGATATTTAGTGCTACATATCCGCAACACAAGCATCAAAAATCGCTTTATTCACCTAAAATTATAGCACGGGAAACAACGTGCAACGAATTATTGGTATGTAATTTTTTACTGGCAAAATAGGACACTTAGTAACAGTTAGTTCAGAATATGATGTTGAACGGTTAAACAATTTATTTGTGGCTACACTGCACAGCTTTCTTGACTATAGCCAAAGAACATGATTCTAGCAAGACACACGCCCAACAAATATCTACAAAGAGTTCATGAAATATTTCCTGGTTAATTGATTAACAGGAGAGGTTAAATAAATTAGCTTTCGTGCAGTCTTGATTTAAACCCTATGATGATGTTATCTCAAATTTAAAATGTATTCCAACAAACCAACTTCCCTGCATTTGAAAGAAAATATCCACAAGAAAAAGGCATCCATCATAGAGTCTGACTATCAAGCAGTTATAAAATATTTTAGTGTTCATTTAAGTGAGTACCGTGAATGCAAGGATCTACATTTAAACAATTTTATTTTAAAAAAATAAATTCTCAAGTCATGTATTTTAATTGCTGATACATGGTTTAACAATAAATATATTCCCTTTGAAAAACCTTGTTTTATAAATCTCACTACAAAGAGTATTCTTAATACACATTATATATTATATATATATATATATATATAAAATTAATTGATTTATTTTTATAGCTTATTTTATTTGTTTGGTGTTAATTTTATTATTTAAACGCTATTTAGTAACGATTCCTAACATTTCAAGTATTTCCTAACAAAGATTTCTCTTGTCACAAGTATATAATAGAAATCATATCTAATATATATATATATATATATATATATATACAT
>JAWQRO010000398.1:0-39925 GCA_033557835.1 Helochares maculicollis
AAGAATTTCACCAAATTTTTAACAAACAAGCCTTACTATACCACCTGTCAAAATATATAACTTGTATGCGACTTAAGTGTGAAGTTGGCTGTAAAATATGATTAGCTCTATTTGTTGGGAAAAAAACGGAATTACTTTCCGAACAACCCAATAGATCGTCGATGTAAGCCTTAGAAATTCATGATAAAAAAATTATAAGTATCAAAAAAAGTCAATTAATAGTGTACACAGTGCGACAATTAAATTCCGAGACTGAAGCTATAACTCAGCAACTAGTTGCGGCATCTGTTAAAATTTTAAGTCATAAGAAGATTGCATATATATGAACGTAACCTAAACCTTTTGTTTAAATCGATTAAAATTTATCATTTTTTTTTTGATATTTTGTTTATCAGTTGATTCTCTTTCATGTCAGACAATAATGAAGGAACAACGTTCTGCTATTAAATTTTACGCTAAACTTAGCACAAGGGCCACAGAAACGTTCAAAACTATGCAAAAAGTATATAGAAGTGATTGTTTGTCACGGTCAAACACTTTTGAGTGTCACAAGCGATTTTTGAAATGCAGACAATCACTGGAGGACGACGAACATGTGGGAAGGCCAATAAAAACTCGAAGAGCAGATTTAATTCAAAAAGTGCAAGAATTTGCATTGAACGATCACAATGCGACCCTAAGAATGATGGAAGAGGCATTAAACATTAGCAACGAGACAATACGAGAAATTCTTAAGGAAGATTTCAGCAAAAAAAAGATCTGTGCTAAATTTGTTCCGCACACGCTAACCCAAAAGCAGAAATTGATGAAACTGGAATATTCCAGAGAGATTGTACGAGCATAAAATAACAGTTCAATCGTCCTCAAATCAATTGTTACTGGTGACAAGACTTGGTATTTTCAATTTGATCCAAAAACAAAACGTCAAAGAGCCGAATGGAAGTCAAAATCATCACCTCAAGCCAAAAAAATACGCAAAGTTCCATCAAAAATCAAGACAATGTTCATTGTTTTCTTCGAAAGCGAAGGCATCATTCACCGTAACTTCGTCACACAAGTCAAACAGTTACTGTTGCTTTCTACTTGGGAGTTTTACAACGATTAATGAGAATAGTTCGCCGAATTCTACCAGACTATCGCAGTTCTGATGACTGGTGTGAGTTACACAATAATGCACCAAGTCACACATTATTTATTATTCGTCAATTTTTGGCGCTAAATCAAGTCTGCGTGTTGAATCATCCGCCGTATTCCCCTGATTTAGCACCATGTAACTTCTCTTTATTTCCAAAAATGAAAATGAAGTTGAAAGGACGCATTTTTAATGTTATTGAAACCATCCAAAGAGAGTCTACGCGCATATTAGAGAGAATACCGAGCTTGAGCAGGTATTTGTATCACTAATGAATCGCTGTGAAAAGCGTATTGAAGCAGAAGGAGAGTATTTCGAATAATGTAATAAAAAAATTAGAATAAAATTGTTTTGTTCCATTTTTATAGATTCAGTCCTGAAATGTAATTGCCGCACTGTGTATGATTTCTTGTCATACATATATAACTTCATGTAAAATGTCAACCCCTTTCCATGTTAATTTAACAAGTTTATGGTTGAGGTAAAACTACTACTTTGAATAATGATTGTTGGTGAATAAAACACACTTAGTTTTAAATCCCTTATAATTGTGGCACGATAACACACGTATTATTGAACAAAATAGCAGTGGTATGGAATCATGACTTCAACAGGAACCTGATTTTTGTTGATAAAGAGATTCGTGTCATTCATGTAAATTATACCAATTGCAAAACCTTGACTTAAGTTGCAAATATGCGAAAATATTGTTAATGAACTTATAGAACAAATTAGTCTAGTAAATATTTTCAGATTCTCTGTTTTATTATACAATCTATAACATAACGCTGCTATGCATTGTTATGTTAATAGTAAACACCTCAAGTAAGTAAATATATAAATTAGTTGCGCATCACGTATCTACCACTTTTTGCAAGCTGAGTCACATGAACAACCGGTACTGAAGGAAATTTGTTTCGGATATGCAACAGCAGTGCCATCAAACTATATTTTGAAGAGTAAATGAACAATCGGCAGAGACCTCAATCATTTTCGAAATTCAATAAATTCATCCCAGCAGGGGCGTTATTGCAATAGACTAAATTATCTGGTTTTGAAAAGTTAGGTTTTATTTCAACGTCACGATATCGAAAATAAGAAATGTTTATGTCGGAAGAAAGTAAAATCCAGTCATTTAATCTAGACCCTTAAAATTTCAGCCTGTTTTCTTGGTAGTTTCAAATCAGGTTTTAAATCATCACTTTGTGTCAATAAATGCGGCCCTTATAAAGGTGAAGGTTTAAACTTGAATGGGTTTGCTGACTGAGAACAAATTCTACACTAGAATTCTAACTTTCTGGTTGATTTGCAGGCTTTGGAGCAGGCAGTATAGCACTTTGTGGGACGGGTGTGATGGCCGAAGATAAGTTTGGATGGTGGATAGATAGATAATTAGATAGAGAGATCAATTTGATGCTGGATTGTGTCGTTAGATTTGGTTGTAATGTCTCTTGGTTGAGCTAAACAAAAATATAATACACTCACATGATCTTTTGATCCTGTCCAAATCATTGGATTGCCAAAAGGCAAATATTTCGGTTCTTGTTTAGCTCAACCAAATATAAATAGTCATATACGCTACACAACTTATACTACGTATGGAGCCCAGGTTTTGGGACTTCATTTTATTTCAAGCATCTGGAAGAACGCTTCTCAAGAACAACCTACTGCGTTCAGCTCACTTGAGTATGAAGTACCAAGTCTCGTCACCGATTTGATTGAGGATTCTCCAGAGAATTACTTTGTTAGAAAATTAAATTCAAACAGAAGACTCTCGAGTGGCTACTTTTAATACAACTTTACTGATGGAGCCAATGAGGACATTCTTTCTCGCTAAGTCAAAAATGTAGAAGATGATTCAGGAGATGACTCGAAAGTTTGATGAGAAATTTTAAAAACTGTGTAAATCAAAGTGTTTAACAATTATAATTTGAAAGAAGCGTTTTATTTTTAAAAAATATAATAGCAGAGAGTGGTCGAGTCTTACAGGTCCATAAGTAAATTCTTGAGTTAAGGACCTAGTGATGATAATTGATAGTTTACAGCTTATTGCACGAAACGACATTTTAGATGGATTAAACACATTTAATGCGCATCCAATCCCAACAAAATAGCTTCAGACAACTGTTGTCCTTGTCTAAATAAAAAATTGTGGGGGTTTGTGCCTCCGCGACTCATTGTCAAACGTTCATAAAAAATGCATGATGGAGATGAAAGACATCATATCATACGACAGCAAACTAAGCACAGTAAAGCTGCTGCTCTATATCAATTTTTGGGTTCATCTCAATGACCTAAAGTATCAACTTCTTACTAGAAAGTGTTGCGACTATACCATACATAGCTTCTGAAGTCAAAAACAAACATCGTCTCCTTCCGACAATTGAAATAATTCAGTTAGTTTTTAGACTCAGAACCAACAAGCGTTAGAATTAGGTGTCCAATTTTACTGAAAAACTCAACTAAATTCTTAAACTCACACAGCCAAGAACAAATCCAGTTTACAGTTCTTAAGGACTGCTGACTCGGACTGTTCTGGTGTCCTTAGCAATTTTTGTTAACTAAGAAATGGATGAAAAATTGAGCTGGACGTCGAAGCACCGAAGAAAATTATTAGGGAAAATCGTCAAATCGATACGCAACTGAAAACGATAAAATAAGACGACAAAGGTGATCGATACAGCCAAGAACAACACCAGCTTACAGTTCCTAAAGACAGCTGACTCGGACTGTTTTGGTGTCCTTGGCAATTTTTGTTAGCTAAGAAATGGATGAAAGATTGAAGTGGACGTCGAAGCACTGAAGAAGATTGTTATGGAAAATCATCAAATTGATACGCAACTGAAAACGATACAATAAGAGGACAAAGGTGGTCGATACAGGCAAGAAAAAAGGCAGTTCACAGTTCCTAACGACACCTGACTCGGACTGTTCTGGTGTCCTTTACAATTTTTGTTAACTACGAAATGGATGAAAGATTGAGTTGGACGTCGAAGCCGTGAAGAAAATTGTTATGGAAAATCGTCAAATTGATACGCAACTGAAAACGATACAATAAGAGGACAAAGGTGGTCGATACAGCCAAGAAAAAAGGCAGTTCACAGTTCCTAAAGAAAGCTGACTCGGACTGTTCTGGTGTCCTTAGCAATTTTTGTTAACTAAGAAATGGATGAAAGATTGAGTTGGACGTCGAAGCCGTGAAGAAAATTGTTATGGAGAATCGTCAAATCGATACGCAACTGAAAACGATAAAATAAGAGGACAAAGGTGATCGATACATCCAAGACAAATGCAGTTTACAGCTCCTAAGTACAGCTGACTAGGACTGTTGTGGTGTCCTTAGCAGTTTTTGTTAGCTAAAAAATGCATGAAAGATTAAATTGGACGTCGAAGCACTGAAGAAAATTGTTGTCGAGAATCGTCAAAACGATACGCAACTGAAAACGATAAAATAAGAGGACAAAGGTGGTCGATACAGCCAAGAAGAAATCAATTTACAGATTCTAAGGACTGCTGACTCGGACTGTTCTGGTGTCCTTAGCAAGTTTTGTTAGCTAAGAAATGGATGAAAGATTAAATTGGACGTCGAAGCACTGAAGAAAATTGTTGTGGAGAATCGTCAAAACGATACGCAACTGAAAACGATAAAATAAGTGGTTAAAGGTGATCGATACAGCCAAGAAGAAATGCAATTTACAGATTCTAAGGACTGCTGACTCGGACTGTTCTGGTGTCCTTAGCAAGTTTTGTTAACTAAGAAATGGATGAAAGATTGAAGTGGACGTCGAAGCACCGCAGAAAATTGTTATAGAAAATCGTCAAAGCGATACGCAACTGAAAACGATAAAATAAGTGGTCAAAGGTGATCGATACAGCCAAGAAGAAATGCAATTTTCAGCTTCTAAGGACTGCTGACTCGGACTGTTCTGGTGTCCTTAGCAAGTTTTGTTAGCTAAGAAATGGATGAAAGATTGAAGTAGACGTCGAATCACTGAAGAAGATTGTTATGGAAAATCGTCAAATTGATACGCAACTGAAAACTATACAATAAGAGGACGAAGGTGATCGATACAGCCAAGAAAAAATCCAGTTTACAGGTCCTAAGGACAGCTGACTCGGACTGTTCTGGTGTCCTTAGCAATTTTTGATAACTAAGAAATTGGTGAAAATTTGAATTGGCCGTCGAAGCACTGAAGAAAATTGTTGTAGAGAATCGTCAAAACGATACGCAGCTGAAAACGATAAAATAAGAGAACAAAGGTGATCGACACAGCCAAGAAAAAATGCATTTATCAGCTCCTAAGGACAGCTAAATCGGGCTGTTCTGGTGTCTATTTTTTTTGACTAAGAAATGGATCATATATTGAATTGGACGTTAAAGCACTGAAGAAAATGGTTATGGAGAATCGTCAAAACGATACTCAACTGAAAACAATTAAATAAGAGAACAAAGATGATCGATACTTTCGGTTCAATGCAGAAATGCTCAGAAGTTGAGGATAATTTTGCTGATGGTTTTATAAAACGTAGAAATTTAGCCCTTTAAAGACTCTAAATGTCAATAGTTTGAACTAAGAAGACGCAAGGGGTTCCCTGGCCAAATCGAAGCGAATGACCGTTAATTTCGTTTGTGGATGTGTGTGCATGCATTGTTCTTTTCTCACAATGACCATGAGGCATCAGGCCGGCGACATGAAAAAGGTCCAAAGAATTAACATAAAATACTGGTTTGACCAGTCACCCTTTCTGTGTCCAGCTTGAAGGAAAGGACTATACCGGAACTTGGCACCCCATTCCTCCGGTCCCTAACCTGAGGGCATTAAAATAATGTTATCGTATTGCTCTAATCTGGCCGAACTTTCTCATGGCACGTACGATTTTTATGAAGCGCTCTCGAACTTTTTCCCTGCGGAATTTTATTCGTCCAATTCCGATTTTTCGGCCGGCCTACACTAAATTGCAGCGAACGCGTTACAGCCTGTTTAACTGCTAGCTTTCATGTTTGGGAATTCACCCACTTTTATATTCAAACTGCACAATTTGGGTAATTCGATAAAGCGTTGTTTTCAGGGAGACAACAAGTGGTTTTAACAGATTGTACAGGAACAAATTTTGTAATTCATTCAGATTTATTTTTTGTTGGTTTATTGAAGGGTAGGTATGTAAATAAAATGGGGTTTTTATACCGTTTTACCTGTCGACAGGTAGATCATTACTTATGCACCCTACCCTCCGGTGCGGCTTTGTATGTACAAGGCATCTTTGTTAGGTGAGCTTCCTAGACTTTTTACGTGATTGTCCGACCCAACCGATCGTGGGAACTTCATATAATTATAAAAATCATTAATTGGTGCGATTCGTTCATTTGCCAGTTTTTAAAATTCTGCTCGGCTACTTCCAGGCAAATCTCTCTGGGGGAGAATGTAAAATTCCGTCTGCTCAGATTACTGTTATTAACAGATAATATGGCGATTTAATGGCGGTAGAGAGTCACTAACGGCAGCACCGGCAGGAGGAGTGCATATTGGTAACAGTAGTGGTAGTAGTCGGAACATTTTGTAACGTAACTCGTCGTAATATAATTATTAAAGTGACCGCAAATTGCCATCAATATCCACTAATTGATACCGGAAGTTAAGGACTCTCCTCTCCCCGCCGCCCACTTCCTTTGTCAACTCCCATAATATAAATATTAAAGCGAAGAAAATGGCGAAACACATTTTTCAACTAATTGAACTTTAACCTGCCTTTGTTTAATTTTAGGTTATTAGAACGTTAGACTTCCTGACGCCGTAATTTGTTTACTCGAAAAACAGCCCCGCTAAATCTATATACATACAACCAGGCACTTAACCGTGTTTTATGCCTTCGTCATTTTTACACTGTTTATCAGGATAAAGTTAAGGACGCGTGCTAAGTGCATGTAATGGACGACAAAAGTGGAGATTTTTCCGCTCTTCATGTTCCGCAACTGTTTATATAATAAAACAAAGACGATTAAATCCCTTCTTCCTACAACTCGTCTAAATATTTAAATTTGCAAATGTATAGAAGCGAGCTTACATGCCTGACTCTCACATATCGATAGATTTTTTTGCAAGTTGTGAGGAAGATTCCAGTATAAGATTTTCATGTCTCTTGTACTAACAGCCAAAGATTCAATTGCACGCGCGTCTTCCGTAGTTGCTGATTCTGCGAGGACGACAACGTGTCAGCCTCGTTTTCTTCCAACTTGAGTTTTAATACAAACAAAACGTATTTTCCGCTCATCATTCTTTGACTAGATTAAATATGTGATACCTCTGGTGAAGAGATCAAGTTTCGGAGCCTGACTCTTCTACGATTTCGTTTGAATAATGATCTTAGTATTGTACAATATGGAAAAGCATCCCAATTTGTACTGATTGCAATACAGTAATGTCTCACGGATTGCATCTGCTTCCGCCTTAAATGAATATTAGTGAGAATGAAGAAGAACAGTTTACGCTTAGTGACACAGTCTAGGCGACAGTCAGAAGAGTTTGCGATTTGAAGCTTACTGTTAAAAACTGGTAGTAGCCAGAAAATTGCGTGTGGAGACGAAAGTAATAGTTGTTCTTAGATGATGTCGATCTAGATCATCTCCAAAATTGGCAGTTTAACAATATGATGACCCAAAGAAAGGTTTCTTAATGTCGATTAGGCGATGAGCTTCCAGCCACGCTTAACAAGTAACAGTAGGATGTCTCCCATCAAGAGTCAGAAAGGCAGTGTATGTTGCCTTCTATAGAAGAAGCAGATAACTCAAAGATGTCCAGCATAAAATTAGAGGAATCAATGGCTACAGAGAAAGATTGGAGGTTCTTCCGCCTCTGTTCGCATTGCGGTGAGGCAAATCTTTACTACTCCATATTCCAGAATTGTCCTAATTGAGGCTTTAATAGATCGGGAGAAGAATTCTTTGGTCCTATCCTCATGGGATGACAAATAAGCACATGCTTTTCACTGTCGATTAGGCAATAAGCTTCCAGTAACGCTTAAGAAGTAACAGTAGGATGTCTCCCATAAAAAGATTTGAAGCCAGAAAGGCAATTTATGTTGCTTTATTAAGAAGAAGCAGATAACTCAAAAATCTTCAGCATAAAAGCAAAGGAATCAATGCTACAGAGAAAGATTGGAGGTTCTTCCGCCTCTGTTTGCGTCGCGGTCAGACAAATCTTCAATACTCCCTATTCCAGAATTGTTCTAATTGAGGCTTCAGTAGATCGTGAGAGAAATTTTTGGATCTGATTCTCATGATATGACAAATAAGCACAAACTTTTTACTGTTACTTAGGCCATATGCTTCCAGTAGCGCTTAAGAAGTTGCAGTAGGACGTCTCCCATCAAGAGTCAGAAAGGCAGTGTATGTTGCCTTCTATAGAAGAAGCAGATAACTCAAAGATCTCCAGCATAAAATCAGAGGAATCAATGGCTATAGAGAAAGATTGGAGGTTCTTCCGCCTCTGTTCGCATTGCGTTGAGACAAATCTTTACTACTCCATTTTCCAGAATTGTCCTAATTGAGGCTTCAGTAGATCGTGAGAGAAATGTTTGGATCTGATTCTCATGATATGACAAATAAGCACATACTTTTTACTGTTACTTAGGCCATAAGCTTCCAGTAGCGCTTAAGAAGTAGAAGTAAGATGTCTGCCATAAAATACCAGAAAGGCAATGTATGTTGCCTTCTTTAGAAGAAGCAGATAACTCAAAGATCTCCATCATAAAAGTTGAGGAATCAATGCTACAGAGAAAGATTGGAGGTTCTTTGGCCTCTGTTCACATCGTGGTCAGACAAATCTTTAAGACTCCATATTCTTGAATTATCTTAACTGAGACTTCAGTAGATTGCGAGAGAAATTCTTGGATCTGATCCTCATGAGATGACAAATAAGCACATGCTTTTTACTGTCGATTAGTCGATAAGATTTCAGTAACGCTTAAGAAGTAGCAGTAGGATGTCTCCCACCAAGAGTCAGAAAGGCAGTGTATGTTGCCTTCTATAGAAGAAGCAGATAACTCAAAGATCTCCAGCATAAAAGTAGAGGAATCAATGCTACAGAGAAAGATTGAAGGTTCTTCTGCCTCTGTTCGCATCGCGGTCAGACAAATCTTTACTACTCCATATTCCAGAATTGTCCTAATTGAGCCGTCAGTAGATCCTGAGAGAAATTCTTGAATCTGCTCCTCATGATATGACAAATAATCACATGTTTTTTACTGTCGATTAGGCGATAAGCTTCCAGAAACGCTTAAGAAGTAGCAGTAGGATGTCTTTCACCAAGAGTCAGAAAGGCAATGTATGTTGCCTTCTATAGAAGAAGCAGATAACTCAAAGATCTCCAGCATAAAAGTTAAGGAATCAATGCTACAGAGAAAGATTGAAGGTTCTTCTGCCTCTGTTCGCATCGCGGTCAGACATATTTTACTACTCCATATTCCACAATTGTCCTAATTGAGCCTTCAGTAGATCCTGAGAGAAATTCTTGCATCTGCTCCTCATGATATGACAAATAATCACATGTTTTTTACTGTCGATTAGGCGATAAGCTTCCAGTAACGCTTAAGAAGTTGCAGTAATACGTCTCCCACCAAGAGTCAGAAAGGCAGTGTTTGTTGCCTTCTATAGAAGAAGAAGATAACTCAAAAAACTCCAGCATAAAAGCAGAGGAATCAATGCTATAGAGAAAGATTGGAGGTTCTTCCGCCTCTGTTTGCATCGCGGTCAGACAATTCTTTAATACTCCATATTCCAGAATTGTCCTACTTGAGGCTTTAGTTGATCGTAAGAGAAATCCTTGGATCTGATCCTCATGGTATGACAAATAAGCACATGTTACAAATTCAGACATTTTGCACATCTACTTCATATGTTGGTTATATTGAAGCTTAATCTGGGTCCGTCCAATATCGTTGTCATAAAATTGATCGAATTTTCGGTTGACGAGCAAACTTTGCTCGCATCGAGGTAACTTTATGGAATTATTTCCTAGAGGATATACTAGACAATGCAATTATTTTATCTCGTGATGAAAGATGGGAACCAATACCGTGGCACAAAATATGTGTACGTATAATGAAATCTGGCCGTTTGGTTATATTATATGCAAACAAGCTATATCTACTGCTTCTGGTAACCGACAATAATGCAAGAAAACACTTTTTGTTCGGGAAAAACAATATATAAAAACAAAAGAAAATAGTGAAAACGACTGTAACTGACTTCAGATTACTCGCTCATAAAAAGAGGATTTTACGCGCCTTCAAAAATAAATCCATCAATCCTAAAATATACAGGAAATAAACTATAAGAATTGATAAACGATTTAATTCCATTTTTACTGAGCAAGTGCTTTTAATGTATGTAATTGCTCAGAAACTCAACGAGTATATTTAATGTCTTACAAATTGGATGAAGACGCAAGACACTGAATTGAAGAAAAATATGAAATTAGGGATTTGGACACATCTTTATATTCTGAGCACTTCTGAAGTTAGCTTTGACCACTTTCAGTATGATCTAAGTGTGTCTAACGCTTAGCTAGTCTCTCGCTCCGCCTGTTTTTGTCCTCATACTTGTATTAACAAAAATGAAAATATGTGCTTAAGTTGTCAATTCCATCATATCACTTTAAGTAGATGAATCCCGCTTATGATATGAGTACAAGCATTTGCTCGAAACTGCCTGATCAGCACCCATTTGTGCTACTCAAAAACAACACTAGTGAGAGTAAGTATATTTTTTAGTGATAATGATATAGTGCTTGTTAATAAATTCAATACGTGATTTCCAGATTTTACAAAAATATTACACATGAGAAAACAAAAACCTAATATTACCTTTTTAAACCGCGTTCTAAGACATCAAATTCATCATAATTGTAGTTTAAAAATTCTACAAGAGATTTGCAGACTGTTCCATTCCATATCTGCATGAAGTAATATTTGGTATATTACCATATATATATAAGGTGTTGCAGAATTAATTTCCAATATTTAACCCACATGTTAAGAATGCCAATGTGACCATGACCTGGTATTTTCTAAGTATAAATAAAAAGATCGCTTTGTATGACTATATTCCGCTGCAAGAAAAACGATGACATCATACAACGCAAACTAATGTCGCCTTTATCTCTATAAAAATACCGGCATCACAATCAAAGCAAAGCGTTAGATCCGTCATAATCACGAGATAAAATTATTTTACGAACACAAAACCTTCCTAATAAAGACAGAAAAAAGAACATAAGAAACCATTTAAGAAAAATTTTATTCGAGCACGTTGTTTTTTGAACTGGATATCGAACGTGCCCTCGAAAGAATATCGCTTTATATTACCGCCGTAAGAAGGATGGTTACATCATGCATCGCAAACTAAATAATAACTTAATTGTTAACATTCTTTATAGTTGAAATTCGATGGCTGCTTAAATACGATGGACTACAGTCAATTCCTATCACAATTAATAGTACAAATTCAGGTTATTGCGACGACAGAAAAACTTGCACCGCTTCTTTTGAGTCTGTGGCTGTAAATTTATTGCGCTTTACGTTTTTTGATGAGCATTCACTTTCATTTTTATCGCCTTGTTCACAATAAAATGACGGTTTTTCTAGTTTCGTGCTTAGTAAGTTCAGATGATTTGCATATTAGTAAATATGCCTTTGTTTGAATAAGGTATAAAGAATAGTTTAGCCAACTTACGTAATAGTAAATAATGTATTAAAAACAAATTGAAATGAACCCAATCCGACCGAACATGCGGCGCTTGTTTTTCCTCTCCGGTTGAAATTTATTGGGCTGCTAATTTTTTCGCTCGCCTTTGTTTCTTTTCAACGAGAGTTTTATTATTATTTCGTCAGTTTCGAGTCGGGATGCTTTAAGCGTAAACAAGAAGGTGATTCTTTGAAATACCGATAAAATTCGATCGTGTTCGACCGACGACGTCATTGGGAATTCCAACAGTGGTTCTTAACATATACTTGTAATTAATATCTCGGTTACTAATTATGCCCCAAAATGCAAACAAAAACCTATCGCTTATTATTTCTTATATCTTCCACTCCTTTAAGTTTTGTAACTTAATTTTGAAACAGGCTGTATATGTCTCCTTAAGCTTTCCGAGACTCGTCCAACTATATTAAATTTTAGCAGTAAAATTCAACTCTTCTGAAATCAAAGCAAGTGAAGAAGATATAAAAAAGTATTTAAGCAACTCATACTATATATTAGGCCCCAGAGTAGAAATGCTCACAGTGAGACTCATCAAAGAATTGACTCTTCAGCATAAAAGGCATTAAATAAGCGGTTACTTTGCCAGTCAGCAGTCATCAAAATCTTGATATTGACGTTTTTCATACACTAGGTTCTTCATAAAGATTCGTATCGATAAGAAAGGATGTTGCTACTACCCTAAATTTCAATCTGTCAATTCAGTCTTTGTCTACACGCCATAAAGTATCGACATCTCCCGGTATTTGTTTACAAAGAAAGAATCCAGGACCGTGCAGTGATTGAGCTATAACTAATCTAAAATTCTTGTAATCACTTTACCCAATACAACAATTTTATCGATCCACCTGACGTACAATAAATTAACTAAAAGATGCTTGAATTTTTGGTGTAGTGTTTGAAGCAAACGCTAAAACAAGAACTGCAAGGGTCTAACTTGAACCTATAACCTGTTAACATATCATCCAATCGATGATTCAATGCAATTTCGCCTTCGCCGATTCACGATTAATCCTTTCTAATAGCAAATATTCAGTTTTATGAAGGCAAAAAAACTAGAGAAGTGTTCGAGGATTAATGTTGTGTCTATTGAGTATTATATGTCTATAATTCAGAAATTCCTTAATTTTTATTAAATATTTTAGATTTCAAATGCTGTATTGGAATGTGTTATTGGTTTATTTATTTTTAGTGTAGAAAAACATAGCTTTTACCTTATTTAATATATATGTGAGACGTAAAAGCAAAATTGATTGTGCGTATGACGTATTTATTTATAGCTTTGAGACGAAAACGAAACCGGAAAAGGGATACCACGTTTCAGGCGTTTTTCAGAAACTAATTTGTAAGTGGAAAAGCTGGTACAAATCGAAAGTATGCTGTATAAGTGGAAACAAATTATCCTCAGGATCGATTTTCTATTACATAATCATGTAGTAACGCCTTGTTCCTTTTGTTCTGTTTATTTTCAAACAGTTGTATTTTCATTTTTAAGAATTTCAGTCCAAAGGACATTATTTGGTGGCTACTCTCAGCTTCATCACTCGTATTTATAGATCCCAATTTCAAAGTAATTTTTTATGTACCGAAAATATACTAGGTTGTTCAATAAGTTTTCTGGTCGATAAGGCAGGGCGTTGCTACTAGCCTAATTTTTTATGTTGGTACACTCTTCACATGAACGTATGTGAAGATATATTTCACGTGTAGCAGTATTTTTTATGATGGAACACATTGCTTAGTGATTGAATTTTTATTTTTGGAAGGTTTAAAAGCAAAGGAAATTTATAAACGAATGTTGAAAGTGTGTCAGGACGCTTCCGAAGCAAGTTCGTGTCCAGAAATCAGCCAAAAAGGTGTTAGTAGCAGTTTTTGGGATGCACAAGAGTATTTTAACAACGGCTAAAATCCATGAATTAAAGTTCTATTTGTTGGAGCATCCACCGTATTCACCAGATTTGACCCCTAGCGAGGGAGACTACCAAAAAATAAAGTGTATTTCAAACCATCAATATATATGTATATATATTTAATTATTATATTTTTATAGCGTATTTTATTTGATTGATGTTAATATTATGAATTAAACGCTATTTGGTAGCTATAGATGTTTATTTAGCTTTTAGTTTTAACAGTTTCGCTTCATTTTAATAAGAAGCATCGTCAGAAGTGACGTTTTTAATTATTTAATGTGGATTGTTTGTAAACAATATACAATATATACAAGACTTGTAAATCTATGTGTGTATCTGTTATTCGGTTGTTTCTTCGTTCCTGTTCCTTATTCAATTCTTTACAGAGTAATAGTGTTTAAATAATAAAATTACAACTAAATAAATAAAATACACTATAAAAATTAAATAATTTTTATATATACAAAAAAGTTTTAAGGAAATATCCAGACTACAGCAAAACGTTAAAGCACAAGACTTAAGTATCTTACTTAGCTGCTCATATAATCCTAATTTATAAGAAAAAGAAAATATCTCCAAGCTATTATGACTTGTCATCCTTTATGCTCAGACTTTTACAAAAAGGTTACTCATGTAATTTTCGACTTGGATGGAACTCTTATGGACACAGAAACTTGCCATCATCGAGCTTATACCGAAGTATGCGCTTCCTACGGCAAAGAATATACGGAGGAAGTTCGCAATGCTCACATGGGTACCCCAACTTACGTTTCATGCCAAATTATTAAAGACATGCTGCAAATTGAAGCGTCAACGGAAGAAATAGCAGAAAAATTCTTTGTCGCAGCTTTCAAATGTTTCCCCGAAGCCAAACTTCTTCCAGGAGCCGAGAAATTAGTTAGGCATTTCCATGGCAATAAGATACCCATAGCAATTGCTACAGCGTCAGAAGAGCGAGAATACCAGGAAAAACATGATACTCACCCAGAATTTTTTGATTTATTTGACTTGGTTGTCTTAAATAAGGATCCTGAGGTTAAACAGGGCAAGCCTGCACCTGACATTTTTTTGGTTACGGCCAAACGATTTCTCGGCAGTCCAAAGCCGGAGAGTTGTTTGGTTTTTGAAGACTCTTTCACTGGAATTACAGCTGCGAAAAACGCGAATATGCAGAGCATTTTTGTTCCTTCTAAAGATTTTCCCGAAGATGTGTTAAAACTAGCTACCTTGGTGCTGGATTCTTTGGAACAATTCCAGCCGGAACTTTTTGGCTTGCCAGCATATACTTAAGCTAGAGAAAACTAATTTATTTTCATAATAATTAAAATCATAAGGAGCATTTACAGATGCTTATGCATGATGAATGATGTTACTTATCTAGTCAGTGTAAATAATTTATTATGTCCATTTATATAATAAATAAAGAAGTGTCTTCGCACGAATAACTTCATAATATAGTTCAAATTCAAATTTGCAATAAAAAACCTTTTTATTCTTTCTAGGTGTGCTTGTGATTCCAATGAAGGCAATTGAAATCAAAGTAAATTATTGCCTAATTCCAGTATATCTTTCAAGCATTCTGTATTTTTATTACCTGTACTAATATTAAAATAATATTAAATTAATATCGGATTGATTCGAAGAAAATGATAATAATAAATATTAAGAATAAAAATGTAAGGACAGCAGTACAAGTTAGAACTACATTCTTTTGTTATAAATTATTTTGAAAGGAAGTGGTAGTCTAAATCAATTATAAGCAAGTACGAAATATAAACAAATAATTTTCACTCGTTTATTTATACTCGACTCATCAAAATCTTTTTAATTGCCTAAATGTAGTTAAAAATAGTAACCAACTTTTAAATTGCTCAGCGGAAAACAAGAGCAATTTATTTGCAACTTTTAAAATGCGGGGGCAAAATATCTGACTCTAAAATTCTAAATTGCTAATTTAATAATTATCAGTGTTCTAACTAATGACTGTTTAAGAAAACTGTGGCAACCCAAACAACTCGGGCTTAAATTGTTCCATCGATTCTAAAACTAACGTAGGCACTTTCAATTCTTCCTCAGAAAACTCCTTAGAAGGAACCAGAACACACTGCATATTGGCATTTTTAGCAGTTTGAGCCCCTGTGAATGAATCTTCAAAAACTAGACACATCTCCGGCTTTGGGGTATCAGGAAATCTTTTGGCTGCAAGCAGAAATATGTCAGGAAATGGTTTGCCGTGCTGGACTTCAGGATCTTTATTGAACACGTAATGGTCGAACAAATCAAAGAAATCCGGATTAGTGTTATACTTAATTCGGAATTCTCTCTCTTCTGACGCTGTTGCAATAGCCATTAAAACGTTATTGCTGTGAAGATGTCTAACTAGTTTTTCCACCCCAGGAAGAAGCTTTGCATCGGGATAGTATTGAACAACGATCTCAAAAAATTTCTCAGCCATTTCTTCTGCCGTGGCTTCAATTTCTAACTTTTCCCTAATGATTCCCATTGAAATGATGGTAGGGTTGCCTAGATGACAATTTCGAACTTCTTCAGTGTAGACTTTGCCAAAGAACGCGCACATTTCAACTAATCCTTGATAATTAGATTTTTCTGTGTCTATGAGGGTACCATCTAAATCAAAAATTATGTGAGTGACTTTTTTGAAAAAACCTGAGCATAGCGGATGACAAGTCATAATTATGTGTTTTCTTGTTTTTCTAAAGTAAGTTTTGGTTTCCTTCAGCAAAATTCTTAAGTCAATTAGGACCATGTAAGGTTTTGAATGATACTTTTTAATGTGTTTATTATACTATATTTGATATTTAAGCATCCGCTTCTTAAATTAGTACAATATGCGCATACAAGCTGAAGACAAATTTTATCCACCCAGCTGAAAATATTTCTCTTGTTACATTTAACAAACAAGGACATAAACCATATCGAAACAGCATTAAATGCACAATAAAGAAAGTTCATGTTTATCTTTAAAAAATAGTACGTATTTAAGTAAAATATTTATTTACATCAATATTATAGGATCTAATATAATAGATGTTATGGGTATGGTGGCAACCCAAACAACTCAGGCTTAAATTGCTCCAACGAATCTATGACTAAAGTTGCTAATTTCAATACTTCTTCTGAAAATTCTTTAGAAGGAACCAAGACACATTGCATATTTGCGTTTTTAGCAGTTGTTACACCGGTGCAAGAATCCTCAAAAACCAAACACATTTCCGGCTTGGGATTACCAGGAAACCTTTGAGCTGCAACCAGAAAGATGTCAGGTTCTGGCTTACCATGTTTAACGTCAGGATCTTTATTTAAAACGTGATGATTAAACAAATCAAAAAACTCTGGATTAGTATTATACTTTTCTCGAAATTCCCTCTCTTCAGATGCAGTAGCGATAGCTATTGGTACCTTGTTGCTGTGGAAGTGCCTCACTAGTTTCTCAGCACCAGGAAGAAGCTTTGCGTCAGGATAATATTTAAAGACAGTCTCACAAAATTTTTCAGCCATTTCTTCTGCTGACGCATCTATTTGCAATTTATCTTTGATGATTTGCATCGATATAAGGGTTGGAGTGCCGATATGAGCATTCCGAACATCGTCTGTGTATTCTTTGCCATAAAATTGGCACATTTCGATTAACGCTTGATAATTGAACTTTTCCGTATCTATAAGTGTCCCGTCTAGGTCGAATATAACGTGAGTAACCTTTTTGTAAAAGTCCGAGCAAAATGGGTGGCACGTCATAATTACTTAGTAGATTTTTCTTTTTATTGTCATTTAGAAACAAATGTACCTGCAATGCGGAAGCAGTAAAAATAAACCATTAGATTACTTTACTAATTCGCTGGAATATCTAAGGCACTACTCAAAACTTATGGTAATATGTAAGATAAATGCTTTTAACACAAATGTTATTGCCTTGTGACTCAAATGCAACGTGCTGTATTGTAACAAACTATTTGAAATTAGCTGCGAATTTAATTTAAAAACCTGAATTTCAAAACAATATACTTTCTAATATCTAGCTGTTATATATATAATAATTATTTGACGAAACTGACTATTGCATTCTTGTTAAGAAACATTTGAATTAGTGAAACATTATTTAGTTTCATATACAAACTCTTCCTGTCGTATTTCTGCCTTACTGGTTATTTAAGATGTGCAAAACTACCCGCTGATTCTAGTCATAGTCTAAGCTAAATAATTTAGATACACTTATTCGAATCCGAAGCCAATGTCTTTGATTAATAAATGAACTCAAATATTGTTATATTCCATTGCAAGTAATTTTCAATGAAACAGAAATTATCATTTGGTATCCTTAATTACGGTTCCACTTTATCAATTCCTTATACTATAATACTATAGTAGTAATAAATGTATACTTTTCATGTTTATGGTCAATAAATTATGTAAAAGGAGTATGATTACGTTTGCAATCTAAATCATTTAGAAATCATTTCATTAAGCTGCACAATAACTTTCTGTAATCAAAACTAGAACTACTTTGTTTGAAGGATATAATTCAACTATTTTTATTGACTTCTAATAATCAACTAAAAACTCACTTGCTATACCTATAGAACCTGATAAAAAACAGTTAAAAATTTCAAATAACTATATGTCGTAGTGGTCCAAAACACTGCTGGTATCAAAATGTAATGAAAATAAGTTATTATTGTTAAAGTTTTAAGCAATTGATTAAAATCTAACTTATCTACTATGTATGAGGCCTTACAGCTCACATGAAAGTTCATACTATAAAATAAACTACATACGAGGTATATTTTTTTATAATTTACTTACAAGAACAAAAATCGTGTCAATAATGAAACGTCAACTTTCCAAAAACGAAGCTTCATATGTCGTTAAATTAAAACCAAACTACATACGAGGTATATTTTTTTATAATTTACTTACAAGAACAAAAATCGTGTCAATAATGAAACGTCAACTTTCCAAAAACGAAGCTTCATATGTCGTTAAATTAAAACCAAAGTTTTAGTGCGATATTTATAGTTGTTTAGCTCTTCCGATTTATTAAGGTATAGTTGTTTGATATAAGGAATTTAATTGAGAATTAAAATACCTCAACAAGAAATCCTCGCCGAGGCGGTTTCTGTTTTTGGCAACGAAGCAACACATTCGTCAACCATTTCTCGGTTTCTCGGCGAACTTTTCTCACCAACGATCCAAGAACAGGTTCACCAAAAACCGCAGTCATTTCAGAAAACATAGGTCATACTAGATGATAGACATGTCACATATTGTGAGATCTCGCTAGGAATTTCAAAGACTGCACTGCGAACAATCTTCATTGAGAATTCTGTATAAAAAAATTAGTTTCCCGTTGAATATCTTTTGACGAACGAATGAAAGCTAGCTAGGTTAAAATGATGACAATCAACGCTGGAAACTCTCGATACGTGTATAATATGGTCAATGGTGATACATTTTAGACTTATTCATATGAGTCATAAAATAAAGGACTGCATTCTGTTAGAACGTTCCAAGGTGCTGAAAATACAATAAAAGTTATCCGTTTCCGAAATGCGTTTAGAGTATGGTCCTGACATTAGCCTCAAAAGCAAGTCATATATCAGCAATTCTACAAGATCGAACAACACTCACTGCTGATTGGCAAATAGCCATTTGTTTGCTGTAATAAATCGCTGAGCTGCGAAAAAACAACCCAACACGATGAATCATTCTTCAACAAAACAATGCAAGTTTGCACACAGCTCTCTAGACAATTGCATTTTTAAAGCGATAAAATGTGTTTGATCATCCTCCATACAGTCTCAACCAACGTTCGGATATTTTTATTCTTTTCTAAACATCAAGAGCGGATTGAGTGGTTGGAGGCTCCAGTCACCAGTTGACGCTTGACAAATGAAATTTTAACTGCATCAACAAACGAGTGAAATAATTGCTTCCAGAATTTGTTCGAATGTATTAAATTCAATTTCATATCTTTTTCCATCCCTAGATGTAAAATATAAAAATCATTTCTTGAATTTATACTAAATATGAAGACTTACACTTATAACTGTTTAGTAAAGGCAAAATTTTGAATATGAGAATAGAAAGTAAATCTGTTCTTGCAAACTATTTGGGAAGCATTGGAGCATTTTTATTGGAACTATTTAAATGTTTGCCTCCTTTATGGACAACCCCCAATCAAAGAATTTTTAATTGTTTTATACTATATTGATTTTATATTTCTACAATAAAAGCATTTCTGGAATCTCAAATACAGTCTTGGCAATGAACATGGATTTGCCACAGTTTTCAAATTTAGTACAGGCAATTAGATTAACATTTCTAATTTATAAGATTCATTAAAGTCTTTTTCCTTCCATACTCCTCTTTCTGAACTAGTCCCTTTCTCCTATTTTTCTCTTCATACATTTCTTTATCGTCTCATATTTAGTTTTTGTTAATGCCAGGTTCCATTCTCACCAGATTTCCACCCCAGCGCAATCGCTTCTTGCTAACTTTCTTTTATACTGGTTTCTGTTTCACTGTACCTCTGATTTTTTCAAACTTTTTTCAGTCCAATGTAGTTATCACTACTATTTGTCTAATCTTCGGATAAAATTTAATCTTAGTTCATAATTTATTAACAGAGTAGTTCAGTAAGTAAACTTTCTGCACAAATTTTTTGATACTGTGCTGCTTAAATCTGCTAAATATTTCCTCGGCTTAACTAGTAACTAAGCACAAGACATTTTTACCGCTAAATTTTTGTGTTTTATTTCGGTGTCACAAATTAATTAAGCACATTTATATGATATGCAAAACGGATACCAATTCCACTTTCACATTTATTAGCGCATTACTTCAAAATTGCTGGTAAAAATTATTGTAATTTTCTGTAAAAATTACAGCAGCCGCTTGCTAACTGCACACATTCCAGCAGACGCGCGAATAAAACGAATTTAACAAAGACATTACATTTAATAACAACACTACTCTTCAATACACCGTACAAAAATATTTAGTAAAATATAAATTTTATTTCCAATTATGTCACATAATATCACAACGTACTGACATACCTCTTTTTAATTCGATAACAAATTACAAGAATATAACAAATGCCACGTACAAATAAAGAATCTAACTGATGAGCAATATAATTAGTAAGGTAAAACAATCCCAAATTCGGATGCCTCTTTTTGGTATTTTTCCTTGTATTTTCCTTGTGGGTCAACTAGCTTCGATAATTCCAAAAAGGCCTCGGTCTCATTTTGAATCAAATACTGGATTATCCTTTTTGCTGCATATCGCTGTCTTTCACTGCATTTCGCGCAATCGGTTTCCAGGGCTTCCGGAACAAATTCTGTAAGTAAACATATGAATAATTTTGTTGCTGAGGACATAAAAAGTTTATTATTGTTTTATGCATCAAATTTATGCGGTATATTATTTAAAATTAAGTTTAGCTGTAGGTTAGACTTACGCTTCAGCAAATTTGATTCTCTGGTACAAGGACCTTTACGCAAGGCGCAATTAATGTACGCTTTAATAAGCCTGGGATTGGCTATAAGCCGTTCGATTTCCAAATTGTCATATTTGGTGGTGTAATTATTCTTATCATCGACGGAAAAAACGTTTACAACAACAACAAACAAACTTAAAAGCGCAGTTCTTAAACTTGACATTGTAACAAAAGAAAAAACAAACAATAAGCTAGGTAAAACTACGTGCCCAGTTCTATTGTATATAAGATATGAACTGGCTGCTTTTTAATCACTATAAGATTGTAAGTCCAGTTTGGCAATGAAAATCTAATTAATTGCAATTTCATACACTGTTTTTGCTGGATCTTATCTAACTTTTGTGGTCGGGATCAAGTTTTGTTGAGATTTGTTTGTGTGAGCATGTTTCGGTAGTACCATTAAGTACTACTACGTATCTATTTTAATTAGCTAAAAAACAACCCAGAATGGTAAATCAACTGGTGAATTAAATTAAACAGTAAACAGTCGTACCTTTAATCATAATGCCTTCTCTAGTGCAAGGTCCTCTGCCCAAAGCGCAATTGAGGAAAGCCCTTATGAGTCTCTTATTTCCTAGAACACGGTCCAAATTGAATCCATCGTACTTCGTGGGATACCTTTGCACTTCAACGACGAAAACTTGAGAAATTATTACTACCACTAGAAAAATCGATTTCATAGCTACCACGAAACCTGAGCGATAAAATTACAGCATTTGCTTAAAAATCCAAGCACGTGACTTTATAACTAGGTACACACAGAAAGCTGTTGTCTTTTGGAAAAATTTCGATTGGAATTGCAAATTCTCACGCGTTCCTAAACGAATCAAATTTACCAATCTACTAATTCCACAACAAATTCTTTTAGTAAAATTTACAACGAATGGTGAGGATATCCTTGGATGAAACATTTCCTTCTAAGCGCAGTTGGGTACTTAATGGTATAAATCCACTAAATGTGATGAATTTACAATGCCATAGAATTCAAAATTAGCGTGATTAAAGTTCCTCGTGGCCATTTATCCTCTTGATTCTTTGATATGCACGTTGATATTTATGTATGCCATAAAATGAAATATTAACATAAAGACATTACTACCGCTTAGGCGACCCAATGTACACACACGAATAAACAGCTGCATTGAAGTTCTTGAAGTTCATCGATACAAAACCACAGAATTGCAAATATCGTCTATTCGAATGTTTACCATCTCAAAGCAAATGTTTAACACTAACTACATAAGGCCAATTTTTCCAGAGGTAATCGGTAGAATAACCATTGAATAATGAGCATTAGTACAGAACTGCTAAATATTTCGTCACTTTAAAATTAACACTTTCAGAATTTTCTCATAAGTGTTACATTTGTCGTTTCTGTACTATTTTATGATATTAATTTTCACTTCATCAACTTACGTAAGTCAAGTGTAATGACAAAGACGTTGTGGATGTATTTTAAAAACAATAAAAAGCTGAACATTAAGCATTGAGACATCCGGGCAAAATTTTATATATAAAAGACAAATTTTATTTTGTTTTTTCCAAAAACAAGACACAAACTGAAGTCAGATTTTAAATTTTTGCCATAATTATTACAAATTTCTATATTTGCTGCAAAAATTGATCTATTGATCTACATTATAAAAGAAACGGGTATCAAATGAATCCAAATTAAGTCAATTTTTGTAGAATAATTGTACTGTAATATAGGCATTTTAAAAAATTCGAGGAATAAAACTGCAAATTATTGTCTCCAATTAAACCAAAATTGAAACAAAGACGTTCAATTACTATAACATACGAAAGCCAAGCATTTTAGAAATAATGTATCCATATTGTAGAACTGAACGTAGCTGAAAAATGCAAATACAAAATTATTAGAGCGCTCTGTTATGTGAGCAAAGAAAAATTGGAAAATAGTCATCCGCTACAGAAAAACGTAAATATCTAGAACACTTAATACAATTAAATACTAAAAAAGAACATTGCTACTAGACAAAACTGTTTAGTTACAATCTATCAATTTATTCATTGTTTACCAGCAATTTAGTACCGACGTGTCACAGTATTTTTTTACAATGGCAAAATCAAGTGTCGTGCAAAGATTGAATTTTTATTTTTAAAATGTTTTAAAGCAAAGGAAATTTATGAATAAATGTTGAAAGTACGTAAGAACTATTTGCGTTCAATTAGTAGAGTATAAAGATGGATTGCTAAATATAAACGTGGACGAATAAGCCTCGAATACGTTTTACGTCAAGGACATCCAAAAACAACAACACCACCAAAAATCGTGGAAAAATACAGGATATCATATTGGGAAACCATCAAATGATTGAAAGAGATTAAATAGGAGCACTACCCATCTCATTTGGCAGTATAAGCAATATTTTAACTGAAGTATTGAATTTCAGAAAGCTTTGTACACAATGGGTACCATATTCCCTAACAATGGAACAAAAACACAATCTCGGCAACACTTAGACTGTTTCGAAAGGATAAAGTGCGTCGATTCATCATTATAGATGAGACTTGGGTCTATCACCTTGTTCCTGAATCAAAACAAGAAATAGGCCAAAAAGGTGTTGGCATCAGTTTTTTGGGATGCGAAAAGAAGGTTGTTTGTAGATTACTTGCAAACAGCTAAAGCAATGAATTCTGAATACTGTTGTAACGTTTTAGACTAGCTGAAGGAAAAAATAGGGAAAAATCCACGGTTTGCAAAAGAAAACAATCCGTTTTGAGCAGCACAATGCACCATCTCCCATGAGCAGTTTGACAATGGCTAAAATTTATTAATTAAAGTTCAATTTGTTGAAGCATCCACTGTATTCACTAACAACGTCTATCTTTATCCAGACCTAAAAAAATGCATGTAAGGACAGCGTTTTTCATCAAATGATGAAGTCATAACAGATGTGGGCTGTTCAGAGAGATTATACTGAGTAAGAAAGTGTATCTCAAATTATAAAATTGTGTTTTTTTTATCGAACCGCAAAACTTATTGGATACCCTAGCAGTTTCTTAAATGCCTTGCTAGTAAGCTCAGTCGCAACTTTTGATGATTGCACAGCTCTACTGTACTACTAGGCGCATTTTTTATACTAAAATGTTCCTTTTGTGGAAAGTACATGACCAACTTAAGCAAATTTTTAGAATGTCGAAATTTAAAATTATTTGTTTCATCTGCTTTAAGTGCAAACAAGATAATCCGAAACAAAAAAATTATTGCAGTAGCATGTAATAAATTGCCATGTAGTACAAAAGTGCGACTATGAAGTGGAATTAAGGCGAAAAAAGAATTAGCTTCAAAATTTCTTAATTAAAATGCTTAACCAATAAATTATCTCTAACTTTACATATATCAGAAGTTACCAACCTATCAACGCAATCACTTTTTCAATGTGAATTGTTACAAAACGTTATTATTTTCTGATTATATATAGATTTTTACATTACTGTACTTGTTTATTTCATTCATTTATAGGAATATGCTCCACGAGTGGCAAAAAACGTTAAGTAAATTGAAATCACATCTTATATGAGAAACAGAAAATTTTAAAATTCTGGATGTTTGTTGTAGATTATTATAGACTGCAGAATACACGTACATATACTATTGAATATAAATGTAAATATTTCTTGTTAAAAAAAATTTAGTCCCCTTTTAACAAAGCATACAATTTCAAGTCTGTAATGGAATTCTATCTGCATATATCTAAAAGAAAGACAACAAGGGGAAACCTATATTTATATTTTAATTCATTTGTAAATACTTTTAAATATACCAGAAATAAATTCAACTTACAGTATAAGGTGATCCGTTACTTGCAAACTAAATTCCAAGCGGATAACATAAAAGTTTTGGGAAGTCCAAACTCGTCCATAAGTTTATAAAAAGTTTACACATATAAAGACTTAAATTCTCAAAGATGAGTTGAAATAATCATCATTATGTTGTTTATCTCAATTATTAGTTATTGTAGTTTCAACAAAACTAACTTGATTCCATATGCGATATAAGTTAATCTGCCGCACTACAAAAATTTTTTTCAAGAAAACAATTTTCAAATTTCCAAAGCAAAAGTTAAGTATATTTAATGTAGAGAGAACCATGTTAAACGATTCCTAATTTTTTTTATAAATATATGATAAATACAGTTTTATAAAGCCGCGTTCAGAATACTACAAAAGATTGAAAACAAACAAGGAATTATAATTCAAAGGAAACTATGAAGTGGAATTTCAAATTTAATTTGAATACAATATATTTGTACGTGTTCATTCATAAATATAAAACTAATTTTGTTGATAACTAATCATCGAGTTGCAATAAATTTTATTCTAATCTTTTATATTTTAAAATTGCAGATAATAAAATAATATCTCGACACCTCATAGAATTAGCAAGCTTTTTTGAGTATTTATATTATTTGCGCATCTATATTGAAATCAATTTTTAATTAAATACTATAAGTTTTTAGAAATACAATTTTAACGATAGAATAACATAAAATTATACAAAGAAGGAAAACAAAATTATTAAGTGCATTACTCCAAATATTATATAAATTGGAAACAGTTTCACAAAACTAAATTTCGCAAATTTCAATATGCAATTTTTGCTAAAAACAACCTAATCTATGAATATTGATTAAAATATGAAGCCATTATAATTGCTTCATGTAAGTACTATTTCAATTATATCAAGACCATAAAGCTATCTAAAGGTAAAAGTCAATAATTGGTTGCCAAATAAACTCTGAGTCTATATGGTTGTAAATTTACTACTACTACTAAAGAAGTTCTGACCTTCTGTGGCTCCATAACTATTGGTATATGGACGAAATTTAAGAAATTTGCTATTTATAACTTGTCGCTTCCAAAAGTTAGTTTGTTTAAATATAGCTAAAACAAAATGTATTAAAAATTTTGTCGTATATAATTTATATTGTAAATATTTGCAAATTACAAACGAAAAATGATGTTTTCGACCACAATTTTTACAACCTGCCGAGCGATGCTTATTTAATCATACAAACTTTGAAATCCTTTTTTGAAGTTCTTTCTATTTCTTGGACTTTTTTTTATTATAAAGTCACTAAAATATAGTCTGTTTCGGTCAATCGTAAAACCTAATTAAGCTCGTACATAAAACAGCCCACTTAATAGTAAATTTATTGATCTTCATAGAAAAGCTGAAATACAAAAACAACATTAACAATTTTTAAAACATATAGGAGTTGATCTAACTGAAAAAGAATACATGAAAGGAGTTCAGATATGGTTACATTTTAGATATTTGGTGTTTAGAAAAAGATAACAAAATTTTTATTGCCAATTTTTTTCAGCTTGTAAGTAATATAATAAAAAAGTCAACAAAATGGACATAAATAAAGAGTGATACATATTATTATTATTATTATTATTATTATTTAACCACAAACTGCAAGACAATAAACTTTGCCAACAGCCAACCAATGCACAAAAAAAATTACTACATAGTAAACTCAAAATAGAAAAACATACAAATAATCGTTGAAGAAAACATCAAAAGAGACATTACGAATCAAAATACGAAGCAGTTCTCACAAAAATCAAAGATGGCACAAAAATCTTAACGCATTGTTTATTTCCTTTCGTTCATTTGCACAATTTAAGATCAAGGAAACTTTATTATTATTTTTATGGCATTTCAAAAATTGCAGTAAAATTGTTCTTGAAATCATTGTTTTCTTTATCCAAATTACATTGTAAATTATTATTCACAAATAAATATAGATAATTAAATTTATTTTTTATACTTATGATTCAATTGCACATAAATAAAATGAACTGGAAATGGAAAGCACTCTTGCTATAATTATTGTAAATTTATAGGAGTATTGTTCATATAGGCGCAAGACATAAGCTTGCGACTCCCTGCATTTAATATATTACAGTCAAAGACCTCTAATAAAACACAAATAAAAGGCATCTGCGCTTAATTAAATAGTGCAAATAATGTTTAATATTTCATATATACAATAAATAATATATGTGGAATAGAAAATGAAAATAGATTAATTAAATTTATCTTGTGAGACTTTGTCAGGACAAAATTAATAATAAACACATTCAATTATTTTTACACGTCGTCTCTGAGGACCAACAATCTAGAAGTTTTGGAAAAGTTTATATAAGTGTCATTATTATAAGTGAAGCCCAGGAGGCCCATTTGTATGCACATAGCGCCTTCCTAAAAGAATAAAATACCTGACCATAAAAGATTATACACATGAGCGTCACGTAGAAGTTGACTTCCGCCAGGCGAATGAAGATGTGCGAAGCATTGATTGCAACAAAACAATGTCCAGATATGACATGGGCGGTAAGGAAAGGTAGGTACCTAGAACGACCGTGGATTATTAATTAGGAAGGTGTTAACACTTTACAGGAAGGTGGGGTACGTAATTCTCTTTGCTCAAATATAGTTACATATTTATTTGCTAAGGTCCGTACTTATAGTGTGGGACGTGAAAAATAGATACTTTTTTAGACTGGTTAAAAACTATAACTAATTTCCACATTGAAAATAGGGCCGCCAAAGGTACAGTTAAAATTATTGCACTCATTATGAAACCTTAAAAATATGTTTGCAAGAACTAACTGAAAATACTATTAATTATGCCTATGTAGAAATAAAGTGACAGCAGAAGAACTTAATTTTTTTCTAAGATGACTCGTTGTTAGAATCGAACCTCTACTAAAAAATATGCAAATGAAAACGAGGCACTGTATCTCATTTACTTAATCTTCTGAAACTAAAACTCCTTTTACTTTTCCGTTTCTGTCCACCAACTGCACGCAGTGAATAGTAATTTCCTTCAACGTCTTTAATGTATAAAATCAGTGTAAATTCTACGACAAAGCCCCTCAACATTGAACAACATTCTTTCATAAACACGTTAACTGCAGAGTTGATTACGTGAATTTTTTCAAAATTAGACTTTATTTGGATTTCCCAAGGTATCATTTTTATTGGATAAGATACACAACAGGCACACTAAATATTCATTTTATAAATACTCATTCTCAATAAGGAATCGGCGATTAGCAAACAATTTAAATGTAGTAAATAACCAGCAGTTCGTGTATTTGCCTAAAAAACAATAGAATTATTTCCTACGCGCATTTCACCTACGTAACATGTGTTCAATACTCTTTAAATTCGTACTGGGGACTTGAGAAAGCAACGCTGTTAGTACCTATGATGATAGGTGTGCATGTGAAAACTTAAATTACAGTCCTGCTTGAAAGTGGGGGCTTTCATTGCGGTTATCAGGAGGAAGACACGTCAAAACTAGTGGCTATCTTTGTAAAGCACGTGCCTTCGAAGGAAGTGATTTGAGCCAGAAAGGTCTAAAGGGACCAACGGTAATAGAAGAACTTCAGTTCTAACGCATTCATCAACCACTTCACCAGTGCTTCCAGCAGTGTGAACATGCTGAATGTAAATTTCTACTAAGATTTTCCTGTGATGAAACGCTTCTTTAAATAAAACAATAGTTATCACTTTGCGGTTTTTAAACAGAAGCACTTTGGTGATGACTCGTCGCAGGCTTCGGTTTGGACGCGCAAAGTTTGCTTTTAAATAAAAGTTAAGTGGTTTAGGTGTTCAGTGTTTGCTCTTATTCATTGAAAGACGGAGAAGGCAAGATGTCGGCATAGCTGATGATATTTGCATAACGGCTATGTCTCATCAAGCCAGCTTAAGTCTTTCTCAAGCTTCGAATTTCTTTACAATTAACAGCTCGCTAGTGATTTTATAGGTAACAGTATACAAATATCCAATCATTCATAAACCCATTAAAAATGGTACATTCATTACTCGAAAAGCTGGAGTGAGGCAAGCCAAAAGCCCAAAAACCTTCTTCTTAGATTTCCCTACCCCAAACCTTTGCTACTTCAACATATTTCGCCCGACCAATTTTGATGGACCCCTGTATATATTGTGTACATTTCGTGGGAATATTCAGTTTTTAACTACTTACAGAAGCACTATTTGTAACAAAGCACGAAAACACCTCAATTAGCGCCAAAGTGGTAGAATTGTAGAAGGTTAACTTAGTTTGCGAGAGTTGTTTAATTGCTGTGTAAATATCACAAGAGCATATTGTTCAAATTTTAAAGATCTTAACTAAACTGTTACCTTAAAGTTGTTTGCTTAAGCCAAATAAATGAAAATCGAGAAATATACGTTCCTGCGATATTTAAGGAATTGGTTCTTTACGCTCCACCCTTTAATAATGAGTACAAATTTTCGACAAAGAATAGTTTGGGCACTTCAGCTTACAAATTTTATCTTTTCTTGAATTTTTCATTCAAATTTAACATTCACTCAAAGCATTTTACTTTCATTGTAAGAATTTTGGCGCCTTCCTCTATTTAAATTCTTGGAGCACAAACTGGCTGGTTAAAAATCAGTTTCTCCTGATGTAAGAGTACTCAGGTTGCAAAATGCAGGAAGGAAAATTAAGTTCGTGCTGTACCACCTAAAAATAAAATTAGAAGCTGTGACTGTAATTTCAATTGTGTCACTCATTAATTAAAATGTATGAATCATTATCTGCTTTACATTTAAATGCAATTACTTGTTCTTTTGCATATAGCTAGAAGTGTGATCTCATAAGTTTTTCTTTCACTCATACAAACCGAGAGCGGTGATGGGAAAACCCTAGATAGTATTTTGCAACCTTTGCTTCGATTAACTATAGGTGTTTTCCAAATTTATATTCCATCTATACTGTATTCACTAGATATAAGCTTCACTAAATAAAGCGTTTTAATGTTTTGTATCGTCTTTATCAAATTTTAAAACTGTTTGTCCTAAAACTTAGAGTAAGTTTTTTTCTTCCTATGAATAGCCATTTTAGAAAAAGGTCACAATCGCAAATAGAATTTAAGTATTGTAGCAGAGTTCTTAATTTAAATAATATTTTCGAGCAGTGACAATTATCTTAGCACTGAATGTAAAATCTTATTACCAATATAGTTTTTAATGAACTGCTAGTTTCAAACTAGATCAAATTAAAGATTAATAGTAAATATTTCTTCAACCTAAGTTTAAATAGAAGCATTTTAAAAACTTTATATAACATAAATCACGTACAAAAGCTATAAAGTGTAGTTTACAAGGATTTGAGGATTTTCATAATTAAATCATTTATAAAGACAACATGCAACAATTAAAGCTACATAAATATAAAGTATATATTTTCTTTTCTGTTTTTTAATCTAGCCACCATTCTAAAGAAAAAATAGCGTATTTATTTTTTATTGTAAATGTTTGTTGGAATGCTGCATCCAAAGTCCTACTTTTTGATTTAGTATACGATGTTTTGAGAATTTTGAAATATGAAAATTTTTGAGTATAACAAAAAATAAAGATACTTTTGTTACAAACACGATCTCATAATGTTAAATTGTCACAATATTTTAATTAGCACATGGCACACCAGATCATTCATATATAATTATTCATACATGAATGATGAACTCTTGAACAGATAGTCGTGCCAACTGTAAGTGAATTGCAAAGTAATATAATTTAAATAAATATTTTAAAGCAAAGGCTATGGGAAACAAAATAAAAAATTTGACTTATGCAAAGTTGTGATGTAGGTAAAAAATAATAGAATTTAACGAGGCTTTAAGATTTTACGGTTTTCTCTTTTTAAATAGAACAAAAAGCCTAGTTTATAAATGCTTCAAAAAGCTCGTTGGCGAAAAAAGTCAATGGCAACAAAAAGTTGGATTATTTCATCATGCATATGCTTAATTAAACATCAAAAAACAGATACTAAAACAAACTCTTTCGAACAGCAGAATAAGACAAATCATAGAACCTTACTGAGAATACTAGAGAATAATAGAACCTCAAAATAGAAAAAGGGGAATAGAAATAAAAGTAGCCTACCAAAATGGCGAAAAGCAAGCTGACGAGTGGGGCATAGAGTTGAGCAAAGCGTTACAAGCTGGAAGAGTATCCAATCAGATAACATCACAAACGATATGCTGAAACATAGAAGCAAATCAACTACTAACATTGTTATTTACAGGTATCCTAAGAGAAAGGCAGGTACCAATCTAATTGTAAAACTGCAAAACTATCGGGAAATTACTCTTTAAAATAGCTCATTTACAAAGATGATATTCTAATAAATAATCAGAGACAAACAGTAAAACTGAAAATGAGTCTACAATCGATGCCATATTCACTTGCAAATAGGTAGCTGACGAATGAAAAGTCCTAGATACGACCAAGTTATCAGCTAAGATACGTTTGAAACCTTATAGAAATAAAAACCGACAAACTTAAGCGTAATTAAAACCATTCAATTAGGCATAGTGTTATTGGAGCATATCACGATCGAATACAAAACATCTTATATTATGTCAACACTTGTGTTTTACTATTTGACAATCCAGATAATCTTCGCAAATCTTATATATGTTTTTGTAAATAAATAAATCTGTATTTAGAAGTTACCCGTACTAGACACCTAAGGAAGAAAGTGAAAAGACAAATAATGAAAACATAACTAATAGCAGGAAGGCTGAAATGTCTAGTGTAGGGCAACAAAACTCTCACGATTGACATTAAATTACGAATTTACAAAATTTTAAAATAGCAAGCATTATGCGGCAGAAACTAGACCAGATACATCAACAAAAATCCAAGTAGCAAAAGCAATCGAATAAAATGATATCTTAGGAGATCCAATACAATATCGAACGCATCGCAACGTTAATATAAAGAACAGAAGGATGTAGATATATAAATTGAATCGTTAGTAACGACAACAAAAAAACAGTAGACCTCTATTCCCTAAGGTCAAAAAAATCTCTGGTAAAACCTCCAAAGAAATGTAAAGAATGTCTGAAATCTACATTATGTAACATTAAGTAGAATAGAAGATTTGAGTCTATTAGAAAATGCACTAGAAAGGGGGCAAAGAAAAATCTATACATTCTTATTTAGATATAATAACTTACGTATACATACGAAATTGGATATTCTCATTTTGAAAATGCCATAACGTACCTTTGGCGTACCTTATGTATACTATTTTTTGAATGTGTATATATATGAGAGGCAGTTGAGACTGTTTTTCTTGCAAGACATGATATAGCTACTTTGGATCTGTTTGGCTAACTAAGAACACAGAAAATGTAATCAAAGTAATTATGTATAGTTTTATCCTTAGTTTTACAATAAATGAATTACATAAAAGTAAAATGTTTATTTTTATGCCATGGAACAAATAAGAAAAGGTGTAATCGATACTTTACCTGCATATTTAAAAACAGTGGCTCAGTTGTTGTAATCTGGTTAATTTCAAAATTTTTAGGTAGTAGAAAAATCAGATTATATCAAGAACTCAGTAATCTTGCAAAGTGAGAATACGATATAACTGAATGCACAAAAAACTTACAACTTGTAAGCTAGTGTCAGTGTCAACATATTTTTTACTACAAACATCTATTGTAAGAACATACTTGTTCTACCGATAGCTCGGTACGTTATTTGACTTGTGAAAACGAGTCGCTGGACGGATCTTTTGCATCTTCAAAGCCTAAAAAGTAAAAAGAGTTAAATAATAAAAAATATGAGGTAAGTGATTATTGAATGTAAATAAATAAAAAGAACCTAAGAATAAATATTTAACTTGTATATTAATTTGTATATACAGCCTATTTCAAAATTTGGCTACAAAAGGGTGGTAGATATACGAAATAATAAGCGATAGATTTTTGTTTGCATTTTGGAACATAATTAGTAACCGAGATATTAATTACATGTACATGTTAACAACCACTATTGGAATTAAAGCATCTGTAGTCGAAACTGAGGAAATAATAATAAAAAACCCTCGTTGAAAAGAAATAAAGGCGAGCGAAAAAAGTTAACAGCCCAATTAATTTCAACCGGAGAGGAAAAACAAGCGCCACATGTTTGGTTGGATTGCGTTCGTTTCAATTTATTTTTAATACATTATTTACTTTTACGTAAGTTAGCTAAACTTTTTTATGCTTTATTCAAAGAAAGACATATATACTAAAATGCAAATTATCTGAACTTACTAAGCAGGAAACAAAACAAACATTTTATTGCAAACAAGGTAATGAAAGCGGATACTCATCAAAAACCGTAAAGCGAAAAAATTTACAACCACAGACGCAAGAGAAGCGGTGCATGTTTTTCTGTCGTCGCAATAACATGAATTTGTAGTATTAATTGTGATAGAAATTGACTGTAGTCCATCGTATTTAAGTATCCATCGAATTTTAACGATGAAGAATGTCTACAATTAAGGTATTGTTTAGTTTGCGCAGTATGACGTAACCACCTTTCTGGCGGTGCGACGGTAATATAAAGCTATATTCTTTCGAGGCCACGTTCGATCTCTAGTTCAAAAAACAACGCGCTCGAATAAAATTTTACTTAAATGGTTGTTTATATTCTTTTTTATTTTGTCTTAATATTATAAGGAAGGTTTTGTGTTCAGGAAATAATTTTAACTCGTGATTATGACGGAGCTAACGCTTTGTTTTGATTGAGATGCCGGTATTTTTATAGAGATAAAGGTGACGTTAATTTGCGATAATCATCGCTCTTGTGAATAGTAATACAAAGCGATCTTTTTTCGAGGTCACGTTCTGTTTTAAATGATCCGAAATACACGGAGTTATCAAATTTGACTTCAATGGTTGTTTATATTCTTTTTCTGTTTCTCTTTGATGATAAGGATTTGCGTTCATGAAAGAAATGAATCTCAAGATTTTGAAGGATCTAACAACGTGTTTAATTGTGATGCCGTTATTTTTATAGTAATAACGATGCCGTTATATCTGCATAATATTCTTTAACCCAGCATGGTCTATCGGCATCAGTTCAATCATGCCAGGAGTCTCAAATTAGCCAAATTTTCAACATTTTTTATTTTTACTTAGAAAACACCAGGTCGTGGTCACATTCGCGTTCTTAACATGTGGGTTTAGTATTGGAAATTAATTCTGCAACACCTGTATATGCTAGACTGTGTTAATAAAATTACAAATTGTTAAATTTAATTGTTAGAATCAAATAAGTTTCGCTTACATAAGATTTTTTCGCTCATTCCTCCAATATTAAGGAATAAAAACGGTTCAAAAATGTCGAGAGGCATATAAATCTTAAAAATATTATTCATGTTTGCTTCCAGCTTTGCACATACGATTTGAATATGTTCTTTATCTTTACATCTGGTTATTCTTTTCACAAACATAAAACAATGAGATATGTAATAGAAAACAATCTTTGCATTACTATCAATTTGCCATAATTTGGGAAGATCGATGTGTTGTTAGTTGCTATGTGTGATTTGTTGCCTTCGACATCCAAAGTTTATGTTAAAATGCACCTCAGATGCTTCCACATATATTTTATGGGAAAATTCGTCGGACTAGAAAAAAAATGTTCAATGCATTCCTTATTTGTCAATCAATCAGGTCACGTTATATACAAATATATGGATTTCGTGTTATAAACGAGAGGTAGAATAGCTTTAAAAGATTTATAGATCTTTTCAGCAGCTCAACTTGCACCAGGCTGCAAAGTTAAAATTTACATTTATCTTTTCTATATTCACAAAATGAATGATAAGAAACCATCCATATTTTCCTCAGAACAATTTTTTTCTAGACTATAAACAAACTAATTGTCTCATCTGTTTTCTAGCTTCTTTGTAATCTGCTATTGTCAGGTTCAAGCATGTAGAAATAAAATTAAATCTAAAAAATTAATAAAATGTAGTATTCATATTTGACATCAAAATATAAACATAAAATAGCTACTTTTCATAAGAAACAAAATTGAAATAAATAATATATTCCATAAATTTTAACGAGATGCATTTCACTAGAAATTGTAGATTAGTTTTAGAGCTGGCTTTTGTTATTATATACTTTTAAAAATACTACCAATATTTGGGAAGGTCCTTGCAAGAGAGATTGGTTATTAAGTTATGGTACACTTTTGAATGAAAGTTTGTCATAATATTCCACTATAACAATAAGTCCCATTAAAAAAATAAATATTTTCTCCATAGAAGCGCTATAATGTATGCAAAAGCATTGAAAACTTCTAGGTAAGATTTTTGAAAAATCAAAACTATAAATTAATTTTCAAACAAAACTTACCATATTCATAAAGCTATAGTGTCTCTATGTAACATAATGTCTTAGAATAATGGCAAAAGTTCTTATAATGGATATCAAATCCATGTATGAGCGAATGAAAATAACATTCAAACAGTGCGTTACACTGGTTCCTTGGATTTTTCGTTATAAAATGCATGTGTTGGCCTCTTCTATTCTCAGGGATTAAAGGGATCTTTATTTTGCCTTCCTAGTACTTCCGTTAAATTCTTATAAATTAAAATGTTCATATCATCAATATAGTACCTTCAATATTCCTTGAATAAAATTTTTTATTATCATTCTTTTAACATGGTATGTTGCTACTTTTTTCCTGTAGTTAATACTCTATCTTCAGTTAAATTCAAATGGATTTTCTCCATGCAATTAACATTCAACACCAATATATAAAAAGAGAGATAAAAACACAAAGGGTTTTTGAATATTTATTTTGATAACAATATTATAAACTTTTAACATCGCTTAAAACATAAGTGCACCAACAAATGCATTATCACTGATCAAAATAATACATAAATATATAAAAATTTGGTGTCAGCAGCTATCACATTACATGAATAAATGACAAACTAATAACATAACTGGTATAAATAGCGACTTATGGTGTATAAAAAATATAAAAACATAAAGTTCTGATAATGTATAAAATAATATAAAATAGTTAACAAAATTTGAATAGGGTTTTCTCAAAAACAAAACTAATAAATACATGATTTTATGATAACACAACAAGCTTATTTTGAATTCTTAGCTCAAAAAATAAGATTGGCCGTGCAAACATTTATAATGGAAATACTGAACGTAAAAAATAAATGTCGCGCAACATTTGTTACTTGTGAAATAATAAAAATTTTAAGTAGCAGCCGTTTGAATATCCCAAATTTCACAAATTTTAGATTTAATTATAGTCAAAATAAAGAACCTAATTTGTTCTGAATTGCTGTATAAGTCTTTGGAGAAAACCAATTTTTAAAAGTAAGTAAATGTGTTACAAGCAAATAAATGATCATCAAGTAATAGTCAATATTACATTTTTAAGTAGTTCAATTTGAATAAATATTTACCTTATATTTAGTGAACTTTTACTTCAAGCAAGTGTTAATTACATTAACATGCTCTAAGAAAACTGAAATCTGAAAAATATATTAGCGCTTGAAAACAAATGGTGGGTATCTAGTTAAATATTGCCTACATAGAATACTGTTGCTAAATCTAACGGAATGATTGTAAAAAATAAATAAATATTAGGCTAAAATTGGATGAACAGAATTTCTATTTGGTGAAGGAAAAAATAGTTCTGTCACTTTCGTACATGGTGATTATAAATCAATAAAATACTCATGTTAGTGCAGATTTCTTACTCGATATGTAATTAATTATAGGCAAGTTTTAAAAAAATAAAATTACACAAGTAAAACTGTATCATTTGAATGTTATCACCTTGTATACCTATTATTGCCACTAGTTAAATCACTAATTTTATTTAATATATGTTTTATATTGAATAAAAATCACTACTTGTTATGAAAATTCTAAAACTTTAAATGTGTATTAAAAGCCTTACCCTAATCATTATTCATACAGCTGTAGACGGAACAAAAGCATTTTATTTTGTAGCTAATTGACTTAAAAACTAACCTACTCAGTTCTATACAAAATTACCTAATTTATATGATGTATGAGCAAGTCGGAATTAAGGAAAAATGCTTGTAATTGATTTAAAGATCGACGACCAGCATTTTTAATTAAAAGAAGGCAGTTTAAAATAGACTGATTATGAGATTTATGCATGATAAAATTATTGGCACTTAAATTTTATTATTTCCATGGCCAATTGTAGATTATCTTTATACTCATATGCACCTGTTGACTACATTAGTGTTTAGCAGTTTCAATTGCATGAACACAGCTTGAATAATAAAAAACATTACTAGTTTTAATACCTAGGGTTTGACATTTTGTGCTTTGCATTAAAAATTCAAGTAGTTTCAAACTATTCATGCAAGAAAAACTACTGAAATGCACCATTTAAAAACCTTAGTAAATAAAACTTATAAATAATGGCAATATAATACAATAGAATATCTGTGTTAATACAAATAAAAATAATAGTATGTGGTTAACAATAATATAATTACGAATTAAAAATGATATACTATGTAAAAAGAAATATGATGTGTGAATTGATTTCAAATCAGTTCGATAAAACAATACTAAAAATCACTACCATATTTTTGTTTCGTTTATTTTAATGTGGGGCTTTGGCGTCTTTTTTAATTTGCCACCTATCCCATACGAAAATAAAGGAAAGCTAAAATATCACAATAGGACAACACGTAAGTCAAAAGATAGCATTTTCTTTAAAGTGTGTATTGAAGTTATTCACTTCTTTGCACGATAAAAAGTTTCAAATAAAAGTTTTTGGACAGGCCAAAATCATTAATCATGGATTGGACGTTGATAACTTGAAAATTTGGCCAATTTATTTCCCACTACTGCAGCCTATAGTACAAAGCATAAAACTGCTTTAAATATCTAGTTATATATTATTAGAGAGGCAAATTTAAGTTGTTCCTTTTTGTTCAATTCGCAAAGAAATGGTTTACATTTTTTTAAAACGTTACTTTTTATCTAGGTATTTCTATCTAGATATTTTTTAGATATCTTACAGAGACTGATGTTTTATTTAGATTGTTCTTCATCTAGAAAAGTCTGAATTTAGAATGCTTTTCTTCTAAATTGGTTTTTATCTAGATGGTTTGGTCTCAATATATTTTATCAATACTTTTTTAGATCTTGTTTATTGTTGTTTCTCAATTTTTTTATAAAACTATCCGGCAAACTTACTCCATTAAGACTCATTGCGACATTAAAGTATCCACGATTCGAATGCAGCTGTCCAGTGGGTAACTGCTGTCCAAGGTGGAAATTTCTGCACAAACGCCGAGAGCTGCTTAGAGCTTTTCGACCGGCCGTACAAATAGTGGGAAGTTACAGCAATGTCCAAAATAGGCCCTTTATGTGTGGGAGGAACCTTGAAATCAATGGTAAAAACAAAAGGCACTGGTTCTTGACCGAAACAATAATAAATGAAATAAGTGTCACGACCATTCCATGAAATTGAAACCTTCAATGGCTCACTACCGATATCCCAGTTTTTTAATGTAACTCCCAAGACGGGTGATAGCATCACACCCATCAGCGGTGGGCCTTCAATTTTTAATGTTAACTTCTCGCCGTCAGGTGTTTTAACTCTTTTAACAACATTCATCTGTACAGGCTTCTCCAGATATGGCTTTGGTCCTGGTATCCAGTGAGTTTTCCAAATGAAACTAAGAACAGGGACGAGGTATGGCATCCCACAGAACAAATGGTCTACACAATCTTGTTGTACTAATTCAGCTGTTTGCATTTCAGAAACGTACTTGTTCACAGTATGCGGACTGTTTATATCTAAATCGATGATCCAATACCCGGAAACATCCTTCACCACGGCTCCTGACTCATCATGGAATGTCCTTTGGGTTTGCTATTGGAAGAAAAAACTTACAATTTTGTAACTTAAAATTATTATTATTATTATTATATAACTTTGCTTCTGCTATTTATCTTTGATATTTGAGGCTTTATTGTAAAACAATGGTTGAAATATTTTGACTGGTCACTTTTTCCCATCATTCAGGCAGCATTCCGGTTTCTTCATATAAACGTAAGCTGTGGTCGGCCAAACCATTGATCAAAAGAACCAATAATCCTAAGAAGCATTGTCAGGAGAGTAGGATGGTTATGATACAATTCCTATTTCAGCGTTTCCAAGAATGTTTAAGCTACTTGTGCAACATGAGACAAACCATTATCATTTCCTAAAGCAAATTTATTGTGTCTCCTCGTATTGCGTTAATATTTTTTTCCTTAAATGCTGACTTAAACTCATTAAGGGCTATCGGTACAGAGCACCTGCGATTGTTTAAGCTGCTCATAATATATTAAGCTGTACTGGTCTCACCAAATACAGAGCATGACTCTGAAGCTGAGAATTTTCAATTTGGCCGTCAGTGCGGAAGCATGGCTTGGAAGCTCCCATGATTTTCTACACTTGGTGGTCATAATGAACTGATTCTCCTCTGAATTATTCCCATGACTCAAAAGTATTTTGAAATGGATAGTTGCACCATTCCTAATAATGCAGCTAATTTTTGTTGGACATGAGCCTCCATGAAGTCTCCAATTTTGTATCTGTGAAAACTTTCTCTCTCCCGCCATGTTGGTATTCAATGTGAAAATCACTGCTCATGAAGGGTTGGGGGGGGGGGGGGGGGGGGGGGGGGGGGGGGGGGGGGGGGGGGGGGGGGGGGGGGGGGGGG
>JAWQRO010000399.1:0-39913 GCA_033557835.1 Helochares maculicollis
TATATATACGTGTACCACATAAAAGTACCTGCGATTAATAATAATAAAACTACAAGCACTACATGCGCTTCAAAAATAAAAGCAAAAGTTTTAATATTCATAATTAACACTTACGCCAATGTCTATATTCAACACATTAATATATTCATAAGGAATATTCAATTCTTTTTCATTACACATGTATCAACGGAATATTTTTCATATTTGTTTATGTAATGTACATTACTTTGTGTTTAAAAATATATATACTCTTAACTAGTCTGCATTATGAAATGCTGGTTACTACCCTTTGCGAAGCTTGAATTTTAAAATGTGAATTCATAAATAAAGGGAGGGTCCAAGTTTAGAATATAAATTCATAACTAAAATATGAAATTTATAACAGTAAAGACCCACTTACGGTTTTCAAATTTACCTGGAACTTTTTGTTATTATTATATTTTCCATATTTAGCATTTTTGTAACATTTTTGTAATATTTTTGTCATTTTTTTGGAAAGCCTACTAAAATTGAAATTAATAAATTATAAAAATAGCACTTCTGGTGCTCCAATCATGTTAAAAATTTGTATCTGCAAGTTTTATTTATGATAATTAAGATGTGCACGAAATTTCAATTGGATAACTTAATTTTAAAGACTATTTTACTTGAAAACATTTCTAAACTGTGTAGGTAAACAGGTACAACCAGTAAACCTACATGCCTCAACAATTGATACAAATCTAAGTTTATGCAATAATAGCCGTATAGCAAATTTCATTGCTCTACTTTAAACGGTCTGAACGCTATCGTGTTTACACACACACACACAGACAACATGCCAAAAATGGTCAAATTGGATTTAGGGGCACTCAAACGTGGAGATCCGTCAAAATCTCGAGGTCGAATATTCTCATAGTCCCAATACCTTCCCTTTACTATACTTCGTATAGTAATACGGGAATGTAAAAATACACATTGTGATTGAGAAGGGAATATGCGAGCACTGGCTATAAAATGAATATTTTTTTGGAAGATGTACTTTATCGACATTACTTTATTGAAGCTCCAGATATACATACGATTAGAAGAAGCTCACAATTACGCTGTGACTGCGATAATCTTGGTCTTGTTCAAGAAAGTTAGTATTTTTAATTCGGAAATAGTTTATATATGAATTCAGAATAGAAGTGAGCTTAAAATATTTAAATTTGTTTTGCCATAAGATTATTACATCTTAAATAAGCTATATTAACTGTCGCATTTTTCCTGGTACGAAAATTAAGAGTTAATTGCGATTGAGTTTCCTATTAAAAGGCGTGTAAAACTAACGTTAAAGTCAGGCAATATAAGAAAATGCCCATGATGTGGATTATATGGAAGAACTTAAATAAATTGATTCCGGTTCGATTCAGAATTCATTTTTAACATAATGTTATTATTTACTTACTTGAAATTGCATTGAAATACCTTGAGTTTTTAGTTTATCTAGGTAGACGTAAATTTGCCAATTAATTGTTGATACACTGTCTATTATTGGAAAAACAAATGTTTTCCGAGTTTTCCAACGGTCTACCGAATAGACGCTTCCGATCGTAACCTCTTAACCGGGAGCACAATCTTCTATTTATTACGTGAGTGGCCAACACTTTTAAGAACAAAATGCAGTATTGTGCTTTAAAGAACTTACCCTAATAAATACTGAATATCGGCAAGGAAATGCATTCGTTGTCATAAAATGTCACCCTTATTGCTATTTACCAGGTGCGCAAGTTTAAAATGTTTTTTTGTAAAACATTTTTATTCAAAGTATTAGCCCTCGCTTTTTACGCATTTATGGATACCATTCCAAAAGAAAGCTTCAACTTTCATTGATATTTATGCCATTTTTGTTTATCCTCGATAGTCTTGAAGTATTGCTCAGCCAGTGCGTGTTCCATCGCTGAGAAGAGGTGATAATCAGAAGGCGCCATGTCTGGTGAATACGGCGGGTGTGTTAGGAGTTTCCAACCAAGCGAAGAAATCGTTTCTTTGACCACTTTGGCTGAATGTGCAAGACGGTTGTCATGCTGCAGAAAGACTTTGCCGGACCAATTCTCGGCATTTTTCGATCGATGCGTGGTTTAAATTGATCATTTGTTGTCGATATCGGACTGTATTAACTGTTTCGCCGGGTTTGAGAAACTCGTAGTACACTACTCCCTTCTGGTCCCACCACACACACAGCATTGTCTTCCTCCCAAAACGTTCCGGTTTTGTTCTTGATGTTGATGATTGTCCTGGCGTTACCCACGATTTCTTACGATTGGGATTCTCAAAATATATCCATTTTTCATCGCTAGTTACAACTTGATTCATAAAGCCTTTCTTTTGTGGTGTAAATGTAGCATTTCGCACACAGTTTTTCGTCTTTCCATCTGTCGTTCGTTCAGTTTGTGTAGAGCCCATTTTCCAACCTTTTGAACTTTCCTCATGGCTCTCAGGCGATCGAAAATGGCTTGCCGAGTGACATTCAACTGCTCCGCAATCATTTATTGTGTTTGTGAATCGTCTTCGTCCAATAATGCTTGTAATTCGTCGTCTTCAAACTGTTTGGTCGATTTTCACCTTCTTTGTCAATAACATTGAAATCGCCATTTTTGAAATGTTGAAATCAGCGTTCACAAGTCTTGACAGTTCGAGCAAGATCACCGTAAGTCTCGATGACTTTTTTTGATAGAACAAATAAATCATTACATGCCGCAAATGCTCTTTACTTGGCTCAAAATTCGACATATTTAACACGAAAAAGAAATATGCTAGTATCTTGTAAACAACTAAACGAATATATTTTGTAGTGGCCAGTCTTACCAAAAATAGCGCTTTGGGCTCCAAAGGTTACCACAATTGATTTCATGCGCCACCTCTTGAAAACAAAATGATATTTTAAACTTGCGCTCCTAGAATGCGTTAAACAATTAAGTACTCAACATACTCCCATACTAGCAAGATCGTGGAAGCAATTTAAAAGGTCGTCGAATTCGCAGCAGGCACCACCCGTTAGGCTGGGCAAAGGCCAGGAAAATCTTCCTTTATAAAAGATGGTAATAATATTATACAACGTTCCCGATCTATTTATTTCCCAATTATTCACATTTATTTACTTCTTAGTTACATGTATTCAATGGACGCATATATACTTTTAAATATGTATTTGTAACAATCATATAATTTCTACTTTATAATTCGGACACCTAAGAGTAAATTCTTTTCTATCCGGTTTTTATGCTAAACGCTGGACTCTATGTTTATTAGTAATTTCTATAAAATTTCTGTCAACTGAAAGTAATTTTGATATGCTCTATTTGTTGATTGTACAATAAAATATAATCTGCCTAATGTTTATATAAATTATGAATACAATTAGACATATCAATTAAACGAAGAAATGTTATTTTATAAGATATGTGGGATGTCGAATAAGACATCATTATTCAAACGCTAACCATGTTCTAGCCTAGGAAACTGAGAATCAACATGTATTTTCTGTCTTTCAATTTTATTATCTTTAGATCATAGTAGATGTTCAATTTTTAATTTATCAGCTTTAAAGTCGTTGGGCATTCTAATCTCGTTCGTTCATCTCTATTTTGTTTTTACACAAAATCTCTAACATATGAATTGAAGTGTAAAAGTGATCTAAATAAATTGTGTATTTGTTATTAAGCAATTCATCTGTCAATTCGAGAACAACACTTGCTTACTTTTTTATCTGAGTAATTCAAACCATAATTTATATCTTTGTCTGTATATAATATTATATTTTACCTTCAGGTAGATGTGCTTTCACTCAAATCATACAATTTTGCAGCAAATTTAGTTTGAATTTTTTTCTCAGATTATTAACGAGTGGCTCTAGTTAATTATATTCAGACTTACATGTCCCGCCCGCTTCTGCACATCACATGACGTTTATTTTCATAGAAGGTGAAACAATAGTTCTGTTTTATAATGTATTAGCGGCATAAAATCCATGAAAATGGCGAGGAATATTACCAAAATATGTCCCATTACTAGACTCATTAGTTTGTACTGCCGCCATTCTGTTATGGTACAAAGCGATTAGTATTTATTTATTTATTGAGGGAAATACTTTAGTTTCATAACGATATAAAATATTAAATTGATCGTTTTAATTTTTTATTTCTTACCTAGCAATGTAACGAAAGTTGCCTAATTTAAAGGCAAATTTGCCAACTCCCTGAAAAATTGCTACTTGTACTAGTAAATTGCAAGAAAAAACTATTTGATACCTCACTTCAACCAGAGTATTAATAACATCTTAAATTTCCACCGAGATAGCATCGCTGAATAATGATTATTTATTTAAATAAATGTTACAGGGCTCTCTTCCAACTAGTTTTCGCCACATTACCGGTTTTATCAAAGCCGATGCCGGTGCGTGTGTGGCAGTGACGTTGTCATCAACTCAAAATGTATACAACCCAGTGTTTCTAGGACTATTCGTTTGAAAAACCAATTAAGTGGTTCAAATCTGTTGCAACGAATTCAAATTGTATAGCCAAAAAAATAACACATACGTAATAATCGTAAGTGTTTTGCTATAAACTATTCGAAAACATAACCTAACTTTTCACATTCCTTTAAATTTTTAAACATATTAATAGTTTTCTTTATTTCTAGAGCTTCCACAAAGATTCTACAATGTTTGGATTGGGGAAGAAGGGGCCTGCTGCGGCAAATGCAGCCAAGCAAGAAACTTTACTGACTTTATCAATTTTAACTCTAGCTTCTATACTATGTAAGCAAAAATTACTCTAAGCCTTCTCTCTAAAAAAAGTGTCCTATTTTTATAATAAATTGACTTTAACTAAAGGGTACGCTAACATTTTTAGTGTTGACAACTCGCACATGAATAGTCAAGAAAACTTTCTAAAGCAGATATCTGATAATTCTATCCTACGAACTTAAACTACTCTTCCATCTATGCTTTTTCTTGTCCCTTTATGACAATTATAAGCTCATGTTACTTTCCCTTTTCAAATATTTAGCAAGGTGAAGCGACTTTTAAAAAAATATTTCAATTTTAGGAATAGTAACAAATATAGCCTCTGTTTAAATAATATATCGCTTTTTAAATCAAATTTAGTTCCACTAATTTAAACATTTATGATTTAGCTATTGTAAAAACTTTTAATAGCTGGTTGTTAGAAAATCTGCTAGAATTTTTAATACGAAAGTTTGTTTAAAGGGAGTATTAGAAAATACATAGCTACACTTATAAAATGCTATATAGAATTATGTTTTAGTTCTATTTTTAGTAATAGTTTTAATTTTTTCAGTAAACTTCTCTTCTAAATTTAGTCATTTAAATATTGAGCTTTCTACCTATTAATTTGTCAAATGAAACAGATCTTTATCATAAACAGTATTATATTTATTTATAAAAATGCATTTTATCCATCTCTCAGGCAATTAATGGATACCATTCCAAAGGAAAGCTTCAACTTTCATTGATAACCATTCATCGAGTCATTTTTGTACATCCTCGAAAATCTTGAAATGTTTCTCAGCCAGTGTGTGTTCCAACGGTTGGAAGAGGTGATAATCGGAAGGCTGAATGTGCAGGAGTGTTGTCATGCTGCAGAATGACTTTGCCATATCTTCGAACCCATTCTGGGCGTTTTTCGATCAATGCGTGGTTTAAATTGATCATTTGTTGTCGGTAGCGGACGCTATTTACTGGTTCGCCGGGTTTGAGAAGCTATTAGTACACTACTCCCTTCTGATCCCACCACACACACAGCATCGTCTTCCACCCAAAACGATCTGGATCCGGCGTTACCCACGCTTTCTTACGTTTGGGATTCTCACAATATATCCATTTTTCATGGCCAGTGACAACTGCATTTCGCACACAGTTTTTCGTCCTCCCATCTGTCATTTGTTCAATTTGAATCTTCCTCATAGCTCTCAGGCGATCGAAAATGACTTACCAAGTGACATTCAACTGCTCTGCAATCATTTGTTGTGTTTTTGTATCCTCTTTTTCCAATAATGCTTGTAATTGATCATTTTAAACTTTTTTTATCGATTTTCACGTTCTCTATCAATAACATTGAAATAGCAACTTTTGAAATGTTTGAAACAGCATTGATAAGTGTTGACAATTGAAGCAAGATCACTGTAACTCTCTACAAGAATTCGATGACTTTCCGATGCCTTTTTCTTTTAATTGAAAAAGAAAATCATTACATGCCGCAAATGCTCTTTACTTGCATCAAAATTCGACATGTTTAACATGAAAAAGAAGTATGCTAATAACTCGTAAGCAGCTAAACGAATATGACGTTTTGTAATGGGTAGTCTTCCAAAAAATGGCACTTTGAGTTCCAAAGGTTACTTTAATAGATTTCATGCACAATCCCTTGACAACAAAACGACATTTTAAACTTGCGCACCTGGTATTAGCGATTTGCTTATACATATGTCTGCCTTAGAATGCAGTGATCATATTTTGTCACTGATGTTGTTATTTCAACGGGCAGTAGCCATTGTAAACTTCTTAAATGCACAGGGTATACAGACTTATTCTACAGAAACCTTAAAAATTACTATATTTTGACTTTTGTTCTAATGTTGAAGTTGTTTTGGAAATTCCTAAACCAAAATTGATACCGACTCGGTAACATTAAATTTCTGATATTTGTATGTCTTATGTGAGTTTTAGTCAGCTTACTGTTTTAAACTTAACGTCAAATGTTACATTACAAAACAATTACAATTATTATTACAAATTTCATCCTCTTCAAGGTAATCCTATATGGATTAATACTCTTTAATTAGTATTTCTATAAATATTTGGAGTTGATTTCCGAGAGGGCGGTAATTTTTTCGATTCAGCTTGTATTTCATTGATTGACCCAAAACAATATCCTCAGGTCAATTTTTTGTTTCCCGAAGAGCTGGACACTAAAGAGCAAAATCAGACAAATAGAGTAGTTCAGAAGCTATTTGACTCAAATTTGCAGCAAAATTGTTTAGCATAACCAATGCATTACCAGAATGTTAATTATCGAGGTGCAAAAACATTAAAAGTTTTCCAATTGCTTTCGATAAATACTTTTACACAATTTATGCATAATCCCCAACTAATATTCCTTACTTATAGTTTGACCTTAAAGAAGGTATTAAAAATGGGTCACAATACAATGATAGAAAAAACTGTCAACATCTCTTTGATATTAGACTTGTTTTGACTTTGACTTGCTTTTTTGGGTTTGACTGTGTTTCGTAAGATATGTACTTAATTGATCGGCAGTTCTCCAATCACATGTTCAGATCCATGTCTCATGTCTCGTGTGTTTAATAATTTTTTGGTAATTAGAAATAATTTTTTCATAGATTCTAACGAAATGCTCTTTTTTGAAAAATAATGTTTTTGGAACAATACAAAACGTGACTTTTCTGAGGCCCAAATGATGTTTCAAAATTTATTGTATCAACCCAAACAATATTTGCATACTGTCGTCAAAAGCCTTTAATTGTCAATCGGCGATTTTTAAGTAGCAAATCCTTACTTCCGTGATATAGGTTATATCAGTAGACTTTGATGGAGGACTCTCTGGATTCTCTGCCTTCTTCAAACAACTGTTATCAAACCAAAGCACTCACTCTAAAAAAAGTTTTGGCACAATATCCCTTGTGAACATTTTTTCCAAATGCGAAATTCCCTTAAGGGAATTTTGTCGCTATTCTACAAGTGTTAACACTTTTAGATGAAAGTACATAAAGATATAGGCATAAAATAAAACCTTAAAAAAATAACTTCGTGTTTGAATAATCACAAAACATCTACAAGGCAAAAGTATATTTTTTATCACAGAAGTAGAAAGTAATATATTAAAAATGTATCCTATTGCAGCTTTTGCAACGAGACTATTTTCTGTCCTACGTTTTGAAAGTGTCATTCATGAGTTTGATCCATATTTCAATTACCGTACAACAAAATACTTGGCAGAACAGGGTTTCTATTCCTTCCATAATTGGTTCGATGACAGAGCCTGGTATCCTCTTGGTCGAATCATTGGAGGTAACTATCCAGAACTATCAAAGATAAAATTTGGCAACTCATTAGAAACATTACATTTCAGGAACTATTTATCCAGGTTTGATGGTCACTTCAGCTGCTATATACCATCTATGTTGGCTGTTAAATATCACGATTGATATCAGGAACGTTTGCGTATTTCTCGCTCCTTTATTTTCATCGTTTACAACCATTATAACATATCTGTTAACGAAAGAACTGAGAAATGCTGGTGCTGGCTTAGTAGCAGCTGCTATGGTTTCCATCGTTCCGGGTTACATTAGCAGATCTGTAGCCGGAAGCTATGACAATGAAGGAATTGCCATATTTTGTATGCTTTTAACTTATTATATGTGGATTAAGGCAGTGAAAACTGGCACTATTTTTTGGGGAACTATGGCTGCTTTAGCCTATTTTTACATGGTAAGACTATAATTAGACAAAAATTTCTTCAACATAAATTGAAAATTTTGATTCCAGGTGTCTTCCTGGGGAGGTTATGTCTTCTTAATCAACCTAATTCCATTACACGTCCTTACTTTAATGATCACAGGACGTTTCTCCCATCGTATTTACATAGCCTATAGCACGCTTTACTGTGTTGGAACAATACTCTCCATGCAAATATCTTTTGTGGGATTTCAACCCGTTCAAAGTTCTGAACATATGTTGGTAAGTACTATTACACCAATTAAATGAATTATTTACACTAAAATTGACTAATTAACACAATGTCATTATTTCAGGCACTAGGCGTTTTTGGTTTATGCCAAATCCTGGCGTTTGTTGACTACTTAAGAAGCAAACTAAACCAACAAGAGTTTGAAACTCTCTTCATGTCTCTGGTGTACACTGTCGGTACAATTCTGATGATATTAGTTGGTATCTTGACCTTCTCAGGAAAAATTTCTCCATGGACTGGCCGCTTTTACTCCCTTTTGGATCCTTCCTATGCGAAAAACCACATTCCTATAATTGCTAGTGTTTCTGAACATCAGCCAACCTCTTGGAGTTCCTTTTATTTTGACCTTCAAATTTTGGTGTTCCTTTTCCCAGCCGGGCTCTACTTTTGCTTCACTCAACTAACTGATGCTAACATCTTCTTAATCTTGTATGGAGTTACTAGTATTTACTTTGCTGTAAGTATTTTGAACAACCAATTTCCCCACCTTTTCAATGTGGATTTATTTTATTTCCTCTTCAGGGTGTCATGGTGCGTCTCATGCTAGTGCTAGCTCCAGTGATGTGTATTTTAAGTGGTATAGCTATATCTCATCTATTAACAAAATTCATGAAAAACACCGACATGAAACATTCTGGGGAACACAAGAAACCGAAGAAACTAGAATCTAATTTTGTTTTGAAAAATGAAATATCTGCAACATTTGTAGGAATTACATGTCTGTTGCTGATTTCCTATACATGCCACTGCACTTGGGTCACATCTGAAGCATACAGTTCACCTAGTATTGTTTTGAGTGCTCGTTCACATGATGGAGGAAGGATAATTTTTGATGATTTTCGTGAGGCTTATTATTGGTTGAAGATGAATACTCCTGAAGATGCAAGAATAATGTCATGGTGGGATTATGGTTACCAAATAACAGCTATGGCGAACAGAACTATATTAGTAGATAATAACACATGGAATAACACACATATTAGTAGAGTTGGGCAGGCCATGGCTAGTTCTGAAGAGAAAGCTTATGAAATTATGAAAGAACTCGATGTTGATTATGTTTTGGTTATTTTTGGCGGACTTACTGGGTATTCTTCTGATGATATAAATAAGTTTTTGTGGATGGTTCGAATTGGTATGTAATATAATAGGGTTTTGTGTACAAGCCAGTTAATTATTTGTTTTCTACACTAGGTGGTAGTACTGAAAAAGGAGCTCACATAAAAGAATGGGACTACTATTCTCCAAGTGGAGAATTCAGAGTGGATAAAGAAGGCTCTCCTACGTTACTGAATTGTCTTATGTATAAAATGTGCTATTATCGGTTTGGGCAAGTGTATACTGAAGGTGGTAAGCCACCAGGGTACGATCGGGTTCGCAGTGCGGAAATTGGCAACAAAGATTTTGAATTAGATGTCTTAGAGGAAGCGTACACGACAGAGCATTGGTTGGTGAGAATTTACAAAGTCAAAGACTTGCCTAACAGGGGTGTTTAATAAACTATTAACATTAAACAATTTTGCACAATAATTGCTCTTAAAGTTTAAGGAAAAAATAATTTGTTTATTTAATTTTTAATGGTAAATGAGCGTTCCAAGTTTCTTTAACCATTTGCTGCGTCTTGAATAAAAATCTCAAATTAAATTTGATATGTTTAGTCTTAAATTTTGTGATCAAATGATTTTTTTGTATCAGCAAAATAATAAATAAGATTTTTACAATTATGACTGTCTCTTATTTTGGACAATATTCCTATTCAATCACTTTGTGCTTTTGAACAATCAGTGTTTGTGCATGGTCCAAGTGTTATATCGCATTAACCCAAACATCGCTTGTTTCGCATGATAGACAAGACCTGTCTACATTTCATGACGATTTGATCATTGGTTCACAAGTTACAGTGGGTTTAGTAATGTTGAAAACAATAGATTTGAAGCAATTTCATGTATTCGGATATTGTTTTTTGATGGGAAAAAACATCGCTTAACTCAAAACTTGACTTGATTGAGACATGGTAGAGAAGTGGTTTGCTGACAATGCTACCATACAAACGTCAAAGATTGCAAACACTTTGGTTATCCAAGAGAGCTGTTGATACCACTACAGAAAAGTTCCCAAAATTGATTTGGCAAACCGTTAAGTGAAATAGCAGTAAGATGCCGTTTAGGTCACAGTGAACCAAAATCAACTAGTCTATAATTTTAAAAGCTGTCTGAACCAGTTTCAACAAAATAGAAAGGACTTTTCCGCCGGTGTGTAACAAAGAGAGAAATTGGAAGTAAAAACAAATCATTGCTAATAATTTGTTTGTGAGAAAAGCGAGCAAAATCTAAACTTCAAGCAAGGGAAACAGTGGCTAATTGTTAGCACGCCAAAATTAATAGAAATGTTTCGTATGTTTGGTTGCCTAACTTTCCGATTTTGATTTGAAATTTAGTTGGCAAGAAGCAAAGCAAAGGTTTTGCCACTTCTGCGAATTCTCTTTCACATGGTAGATATTTTGATTGTAGTTCTACATGCGCACAGCTAAGTTCCTAATATAGGTTAGAATAATTAGAGGAAAGTCTGTAGCACCCGCTTTATTTCTTAGTGCCGCGAATATTTTTAAGTAAATTATTTATACATTATTTGTGTTTAGTGCAATAAATATTTTTTTTAGTGTTAGGCCATCAATAATTATTTTGTTTAGGTACGTATTGCCTTACGTTTCTTCATTTAATTTTGAGTCTAGAATTATGAAATACCTGTTCGTGATGGTACATGTGATGTTTCATCTGATTTACATAATTGAAAAATTTCGGAAAATACCTAAGTACAATTTGTTCCGGCAAGGTCATAACAGTTTTTGTGTTGCAGAGAAATATACAAATATTTTGCTTATTTTGAAGTAAGCCCGAAAACTAATTTAGTATTACTTTTGGATTAAAGTTTTTGTCTGTCTACACAAAGATATACTAAAACAATTTTTGGTATAAATTCATTAAAAGGTATATTTCCTGATTTTCGTGGATATCATAAAACTGGTTGGCCTTCTTACGTGTTGCTATATTTTTTAATCCAAAACAAATGTTTCGAAAATACTCATAGCGTCTGTATAATTGCAATAAATTGTTCTATATTGTGAAACTCATTACATGTGTAATAGTTTTATCAATTATTAAAGGAAGATTAAATGTATTGGCTATGAACACTGTATTAACAAGGAAACTTTTATTAATTACTCGACAATGATGACATGGGACATGGCATTTATTTTTTAAGCATTAAACGGTAACTCGTATAGTATTTGACCCTGGGAAATTACGTCCAACTTTATGTGCATAATTTCAGCTGATGTGTTTCACAACATTTTGAAGTACAGCTTCTAAAGAAGATTAAAAAATAATTAAACTGGCCTTGCACACCCCAAGGTTCAAGTTTCGAGGTTATTATCCTTGATAATTGTCCCCTGCTTTTGTTGGAAAAAAATTGAAAAATAAAATCTCGTATTATTTATAAATACATAATTCAGCTGACAATACGGAAAATGAGTACTTTGAACTTATACATTGATTTGATAAAACAATATTGAATCTTTAGTATCGAAGTCTTTTTAATTATACGTACATTTTTATACGAGTAGGAGGTTTAAATTTAAAACTTGGAAGTGAGAAATCTGTCATTAGATGATTGGCAAGTTGCCCGCTAATCAGCATAATAGACTCAGCTATAGAGGAACTATGTAGTATCGCAATTCTTTTATGAAATCGCTTCACTGTGGTCAAGGATGTCTCTATTTATGTTCAATTATGTGTTATTAAATTCGCATAAGCATTTCATACGACATTATTCAGTTATTTACGCCAGTAAAAATTCCTAATGGTTATGTACACTTTGATTTATCTTTATAAGACACAAAGCGAAGCGCGTGCTTATGAACAAATAATGACTACTTAAATGGAAGTTGCGGTCTTAAACAAATTGATAAATGGTATAATAAAACTGTAGTTTTCATGTAGGTTATATAAATGGAAGATAAAAGTCATTGGTATAATGCTAATATCTAGACTCATTGTACAAAAATTCAAGAAAACCGCTTATATTTCCTTGAATGTTAGGCAAATTATTGTGTCTGGTATTGGATGTTATTGATCCCAGTAACAAAGCATGTAACTTCAGTGGCTTTGTTGTTTTATTGCGTAGATGGTATTTTTCAATTTAATTTTGAAGCTTGGCTTTAATCAATTAATAAATCTAATAAGTAATTTATATTTAAAAAAAGTCTTTTCATTACGTTTATCAATTCCCTCTTTCCAGAAAAACTCTTTTTACTCGGTAAACCTAGTGAGATCTTGAAAATAAATAAATAATGTATATCAGTTGAAGGTTTACGAGCCAATTATATGGTTAAATTTGACACAAGATCCGTTTAGTAGTCGTAAATAATTGAGCTTGCAGCTATTAAGCTAAATGGAATTTTAAATACGATTACTATATTATTACTTAATCCGAAACTAAATCTGATAAAATGTTTTGTCTGTAATATCATCTAATTGTTATTGGAGTCAATCAACGCATTTGATAAAAAACCGATAACGAGATGTTGATGGTTTAGATACTACTGGGAAATTTAGTATTTTTTATTAATTGATGTGAATATTTGTTTTAACAGTCATTGGGAAAATAATACACTAGTGTTAGATAGGTATAAAGGTAGCTGAACTATTTTTTATATATATAGTTGATAAGACGAGTGCTTATTCTGTAGTCAACTTTCAAGTGCATTGAGCATCATTACGTAGAGTGCTAAACGTCTTCCAATTTATAAAACATTTGCGGTAAGTGTCTTTGGTTGATGCTTATGATTTGCGCCTACTTTAGACGTAATTTTTTTCATTTTCACAACAATACTTTTTGTCAGATATTTACAATTGAATAACAATAAAAAAGTTTACATGGTGAACTTATCAAAAAAATAAGATTTATTTTGTTATTCAACATTATCATCAAACAATACAAGCATTAATCATAATTTTCTGTGTGACCTACCAGTCGCAGTATGTTAAACCATTCTGAGAAATACGGATGTCTTTTTATGTAAGCGTGAAAAGTGATGATAAATTTATAAAACTTTCTGATAAAGTCGTTCAATTGCAATAGTGAAATATTAAATTGTATAAAGTGTAAGTAAGAACTGTTACAATTTTATTTTAAATGTCAAATTTTTTATCCTTCAAATTATATAATGTTTTAATTAAACGACTAGCCATATTTTATCTTTGATTAAATACAGCCAAGGATTCTATTCTCATAAATTTTGCTGAACTTGCGGATATATCGTAAATCCATTTTGTCTTATAGTTTATTATATTTAAAAAGAATTATAATGCTAAACAATTTACATTACTATTATGGCTTTAAATTAATTGATATTGTTTTTGAAACATTTTTGCAATAGTTTATAGTTATCCAATAGGGCTATAACAAATAGTAAACCAGTTTCAACTAGGTATCCACCAACCTTGGAATATTTGGTGCTCATCAGCATAGCGATTATAGTACTTACGATTTACGGTTCTTACGGTTGCAAATTTCGCATTTTAGAGATATCTTGAGTTCAAGTATGTGTTGTTACATTTATTACATTAAGATGACAATCCAGTATCAAATAATTCCTCCTCTGTTGATTTTCCAAGCCAGTTAAAATGCGTAAACATAAACTACTTTTTTGTATAGCCAAAATTAAGTATTGCGTCTGCAGATCATATCTGATTAAAATTTAATTTCTCGAGTGTCTCTGATAATGGGACAAATTACTTGTTAACTCGAGAGTATTTTTTTGAATGTTTGTTTGTGACATAAATAAACAAGTCTGATGAAATCTTCCAAAAACTTCAGTATGACTCTCTATTTAATAAATAATATGTTATAAACTTGAAAGATATTGTTTAGGAATACCATAATATTTTATGTATTAATTATATATAAATCACGAAATGCATTCTTTATTTTGAGAACAATTATATTTCATTCGTTTTCTTGAACGAATTTTTAAACTCACCAAATGTAAATTACTTTGCAGGAACTCTACTAAAGCAATGCATTATTATAATTAGCTATTATCGATTAGTCATCAAGTGTGACCTCTTCAAATATGACAGAAAGCATTATTACATTTTATTTCAGCAGTAAATGTACTGCTAGCTTAGGTATACGATATTCTATTTAATTTAAGATATTAATTTTCCAAAGTGTTTGCATAATTTATTACTAGATACATTTTGTTTCACTAATTTTTACTCATAAAGTTTGGCCTCGCTATAGTTTTTGTAACTATAAAAAGAAGTAATGCAATTAATCATAATAAACATGAAATTACCACGATAATTCATACACATATTCAATATTTATGATTGCAATTTTTCACATTAAACCTTTTTTATTGTCTCCAATTTCAATTCTTTACAAATTTACATTATATGCTCATACACAAATGAATGTCTGCTATCGATCGTGTTGGCAATCGTCATTGCACACTTTAATTTGTCTTAAATAAATGTCGTGTCTGCGGTACATATTAATAAAAACATATTTATCTCTTGGAATATCTACAACACAAATAATTACAATAATATTAAAACTGCTGCTTCCCTTGTAATTCTATCAATAATAAGAATATTTAATTGTCGCAATTAACTGCAATTATTTATTACTTGTGAAAAATTCTACTGTTAAATGTTTTTTAACAACAGTAATACAAACAAGCTAAACTTATTTGTTTATTTGACCAAGATATCTGCGGTAAATAAATAAATTTTGGAAAAAATCATAAGGACATGGATATAACAGATATAATTGGTCAAAATAGAATTAACATGTGCAATTAAGTTCAGAATCGTTAAATAAATAGTAGCGTCGTTTCAAGTAAATAAATCTAATAATCACAATCGGTCAAGTAATATATCAATTAAATAATTGCTTATTGATAATTAAGTGATCGTATTGTAAACTTTTATAGCTATATTAATTAATGGTTTTAAACGCGCATCCAAAATGTTGATAGAGCAAGAAAGTGTCATTACAATGGATTAAATTGTTTAAGAATTGAAGATATTCAATTTTAAGCGCGAAAATGTGATACCCTCTTAATGCAGAGTTGACAACAGTCTTCACACTTGTGGTTTGATGTAATTTTCATATATTTTAGAAACCTTTCTCTAAAATCGAGAGACCAATTTTACACAGTTGTACTTATGGCCCTTCCTGTATACTTATTATTGTAATATATTTGGTTTTATTTTAAACACAAATTATTGGAAAGAATTCTTTAAAATTCTGTATCACCAGTCTCTATAGTCCTTTTTCTATCCCAGTTCTCATTAAAACTACCGTCGTTCTACCGACTTTCCAGAAGAATTATACTTAATTGGAACTAAATATTTTGATTGACAGTTGTCAATAAATAAACATATATATAAACAGTAAAAAGCAACTACAAAACACTACTTATAAAATATTGAGTAGACTACATAAAAAAACTTCAGTGGTGATCACTCAAGAATATTTTGTGTTGACAAACTGGAAACTACTCAATGAGTAACATGTACATACAAGGACATTGGATTTCTTATCATGGAAATTACCATTAAATTTACTTGCTAGACTTATCGTGGTTAGAGGTTTTAATAATTGTGCTCATTCACAACTCGCTTCTCAATTTCAGAATATGATTTAAGATTTATTCGCATTTTGTTTTAGAATTCCTGCATGAAGCAGGGGATCCACTAATAGATTAGCTTTAGTGTGGAATGGACGGAGGGTTAAAACGAACTAGAAAACCAAATCCTCGTGAAAATGCAAATCCATTATCGGCAGCTTTCTTTTGGTAAGTTTTACAAAGTGTATTTTTACAACATCTTCGTAATTCTAACTATATTTCCGCGTTTTAAATGAATTTGTTGTTACATTGTGTTGTAATTTTATGTCACCTAAGACAAAAATACTTCTTGTTACAGCTACACATTACCAACATTCCTGCAAGGCTACAGGCGTGACTTAGAACAATCCGATTTGGCCGAAACGTTGACTGAGCACAAATCCTATCGTTTAGGTGATAAAATAGATGCAGCATGGAAAAATGAAGTACAAAGAGCAAAAAATTCTAAACGAGAAGCATCATTAAGAAGAGTTTTAATGCGAGTTTTTGGATGGGAGTTTATGTTTTATGGATTAGTTTTGGCTGTTTCAGAGTTTGCAATAAAGTAAGTAAAGTTTTTTTGTTAAATAGCAATAGGAATATATTATAATAAATAAGAAACAATAAGCAAATGTAAGGATTAGAACAGTTCTCGAAAAAAGTAATATGATAAATAGTTTCGGCCCCTAGATTACAACAACCGATAATGCTGGGAAAGCTTGTGCGGTTTTTTACACCAATAGAGAAGAGATTCAATAGCAACACAGAATCTACCACTGGAAATGAGAATTTTCTAAATGAAACTAATGCCACGTAATTATTTCAGGAATTTTATATTTCTTCAGCACATCAACACAAAATATACTGCACTATATTATTATTTTTATAACTACTTCATCATCATGCTCATTCTAATTTTTGTACATATTTTCAGTTTTTTAAGTAGACTAGTTTCTCTTGTTTTTGTAATAATAATAGTTTATTACCCATTTGTACTTAATAAATGCATGCATTACTGCTTACTACATATTTTAATAGTATTTCGTTTATACACTTTCATTCTTGTAGGTTACCTCAGCCCATTCTACTAGGAGAGCTCATTAAATTTTACAAGCCAGGACAAAGTGATATATCATTAAATGAGGCCTACATGTACGCTGGAGGAGTAGTTCTGTGTTCGTTACTTACAGTATTCATAGTCCATCCATATATGATGGGCATTTTACATTTAGGAATGAAAATGAGAATCGCTTGTTGCTCACTAGTTTATCGAAAAGCCCTTAGACTGAGTCAGAAATCTATTGCTGAAACTACTGCTGGCAATTTAGTTAATTTGTTGTCTAATGATGTCAATCGATTTGATATTTCACTTATCTTTGCCCACCAACTGTGGGTGGGGCCTTTGGAAACCGCACTTGTAACATATTTAATGTACTTACAAATAGGCATTGCGGCCGTTTTCGGTGTCATCATAATTTTATTGTTTGTTCCTCTGCAAGTGTACTTAGGTAAAAAAGCTTCAGTTCTGAGATTAAGGACTGCTCTAAGGACTGATGAAAGAGTGAGACTAATGAACGAAATTATATCAGGCATACAAGTTATTAAAATGTATACCTGGGAAAAGCCATTTGCTAAATTAGTTGATTTAGCGAGAAAGTACGAAATCAAATCCATTACAGGAACATCATACGTAAGAGGCATTTTGCTTTCTTTCATAATCTACACCACAAGAGTATCCATATTTGCGAGCATATTAGCTTACATCCTTGCTGATTATCGGATATCTGCAGAACAAGTTTTTGTGATTGCATCGTTTCATAATGTACTTAGACAAACTATGACCATATTTTTCCCACAAGGCATAGCACAAATTGCTGAGGTCAATGTCTCGATTAAACGGCTCAATAAATTTCTCAATCTGGAAGAAAATGAATTGCTTATAGAATTTCAAAAAATGCAGTTGAAAGAAAATGGCAATTTACAAAATAAAGAAAACGGGATTTTCACAGAAGTCGAGGATGAAACTATATCAGCTTCCAATACGACCAAATCTATTCCAGCGGACAAACCAAATGAAAATTCTGGAGTTTTTATAGAAAATATTACAGCTAAGTGGAGTGAAGATGTTAGTGAGAACACATTATCCAACATAAGTCTTTCTGTAAAACCTGGAAAGTTAGTAGCTGTTATTGGTCCTGTAGGAGCAGGTAAAAGCAGTCTTTTACATGCAATACTTAAAGAATTGCCATTGAAAGGAGGAAGTATCTCAGTACATGGTGAAATGAGTTATGCAGCACAAGAACCATGGCTTTTCACTGGATCAGTGCGACAGAATATTTTATTTGGCCAACCTCTTGATAAACTTAGATATAAAGTAGTTGTCCGAAAATGTGCCTTAGAAAGAGATTTCGAACTATTTTCACATGGTGATAAAACTAGAGTAGGGGAGAAAGGAGTGTCTTTGAGTGGAGGACAACGAGCAAGAATTAACTTGGCAAGAGCTGTATATAAACAAGCTGATATTTACTTGCTAGATGATCCCCTTTCAGCTGTAGATACCCACGTTGGAAAACAATTGTTTGATAATTGCATAGCAGGCTACTTAAGAGAAAAAACTGTTTTACTAGTTACTCATCAGTTGCAATATTTAAAAGAAGTAGATTCAATTGTCATATTAGAAAATGGTAAGATAAAAGCTCAAGGAAACTATAAAGAATTGAAAGAGTCAGGAGTTGATTTTGCGAAAATGTTATTTGAACATCCTACCGAAGAAGAAGAAATTGAAAAACCCAGCATTGATAGGCGATCATCTATTAAAAGTATTTGTTCAGCTGATGAAAAAACAGTTGAAGAACCTCCGGAACAAGAAGAACAAAAGTCATCCGGTTCTGTAGGAAGCTATGTCTACTCGCAATATTTCAAAGCTGGTGGAAACTTCTGCGTTATTTTCACACTGTTTGCATTGTTTATTGTTACACAATTATCTGCAAGTGGAGGAGATTATTTCATTACATATTGGTAAGTTCTTCTTTAAAAAATTTAGATAGTTATTCATTATAACACTGTATATTAATACGATCATAATTTTAGGGTAAATTTAGAACAATCAAGATATGATTCTCTTAATACCTCTTTAGAACAACGAAGTGCCACTAGGATAGATTACAATGCTACTGATGTTGACACCCGAATGCCAGAACCTGGAAGCTTCATGGATTTTGATCGTGATACGTGTATTTATATATATTCAGCAATAACAATAGCAACAGTGGTAATAACAATGGCACGCTCATTTATGTTCTTCACAATAGCAATGAGGGCTTCCACAAAATTGCATGACATGATGTTTCAAAGTATTACACGAGCGAAAATGAGATTTTTCAACATAAATTCATCTGGGCGTATTCTAAACAGATTTTCCAAAGATATGGGAGCCATAGATGAACTCTTGCCAGCTGCTATGGTAGATGTCCTTCAAATTGGGCTGTCTTTGCTTGGAATTATCATTGTTGTGGCTATAGTAAATCCTTGGCTGATGATCCCTACTGTTATTTCAGGAATTATATTCTTTTACCTAAGGAAATTCTACATAACAACATCCAGAAGTGTGAAAAGATTGGAAGGCGTTAGTAAGTACATATTTTAATGCATTGCTGTACCTTATTTCCAGATATTTTATGATCGGAACTATTGATTTTTATATCTTGAAAATTTTAGCAAGAAGCCCTGTATTTTACCACATAAATGCGTCAGTAAATGGCTTAACAACAATTAGAGCTTTTAAAGCGCAAAGTATTTTAGAGAAAGAATTCGACAATCACCAAGATTTGCACAGCTCTGCCTGGTTCAGTTTTCTGTCGACCTCAAGAGCATTTGGATTTTGGCTTGATGTTGTATGTGTCATATACATAGCTATTGTCACATTAAGCTTTCTTGTCTTAGGAAATGGTAAGCCATCGTTTCAAATTATTATATGCTAAAGTGAAAATTGAAATTAATTATAAGCGTACATTATATTGAAATAATACACTTGCAAGTGCAGTATATCTACATAATCATTCTTTGTCTTCAGAAAAATATGGGGGTAATGTTGGTTTAGCCATTACCCAATCAATTGGCCTTACAGGAATGTTCCAATGGGGAATGCGCCAATCAGCAGAGTTAGAAAATCAAATGACTTCGGTAGAAAGAGTGTTGGAATATACAAACATTAATCGTGAGCCTGAATTAGAATCTAAACCTGGTAAGAAACCATCAGATGAATGGCCCGATAAAGGAAAAGTTCAGTTTAAAAATTTGTACTTATATTATGCACCAGAAGATCCTCCAGTTTTGAAAAATTTAAATTTTGTTGTGCATCCACAAGAAAAAGTAGGTATTGTAGGGCGTACTGGTGCAGGTAAATCATCGTTAATAGCAGCCCTCTTCCGATTAACTGAGATTAATGGACAGATATTAATAGATGATGTAATTACAAGTGAAATAGGGCTTCACGATTTAAGATCCAAGGTATCAATAATTCCACAATCTCCAGTATTATTTTCTGGTACAATGAGAAAGAATTTAGATCCATTTGATGAATACAGCGATGAAACTTTATGGAAAGCATTGGAAGATGTTGAATTGAAAGAAGCTGTGAATGACTTAGCAGCTGGTTTGCATTCAAAGATGTCTGAAGGAGGTTCAAATTTCAGTGTGGGGCAGCGCCAGTTGGTTTGTTTAGCAAGAGCAATTATTAGGAACAATAAGATTCTTGTCCTTGATGAAGCGACTGCCAATGTAGATCCTCAAACCGATGGCCTTATTCAAAGTACAATAAGAAAGAAATTTTCAGAATGCACTGTTTTAACTATAGCTCATAGGCTTCACACCGTTATGGATTCTGATAAAGTTCTGGTTATGGATGCTGGACAGTTGGTTGAATATGACCATCCACATGTATTGTTACAAAATCAGAGTGGGGTATTTTATGGAATGGTTCAACAAACTGGTAAAGCAATGGCCGATTCACTTAAACGAATAGCTGAGAAGGTAAGATTCTTCATTAAGTAATGAAATATGGAAGTCATTTTGTTTTATGTTTTAGTGTTACCAGCAGCAACAGAAAGACAAATAAACATAATTAACCTTAGATCTCAATTTAACTTTTGGATCCTTAAGAATAGTTTGATAAATGGATAATTTATTTTTATACTGAATGTACATATTTATTATATTAGTGAAATATATTACGTTGTTTTATATTTATTATACAGGGTTAATTTTATGATAATATAGCTTTGTTAGAGTCATAATGACTTGTTTTTTTTACTATTAGGCAATAATTTATTTTACAATATTTGTGCTAATAAGCACAGGCTTTCCACCTAAGTTATATTTTGTTTTGCAACGTCCTCCATTAGGTACCACACAATGCACATTATAATTGATTGTTGAATAGAATATTCACTATAAATGCTTAATTTTCTCTTTAAATACTTGTTACGTCCTGATTTTCATAATTTATGTTTTCGCTTACTTTGTGTATGAATTTAAAAGATCATCTTTACTAAACAATCTTAAGATTGAGTACTTCAAAACCTTATATAGAGCACATCATTGAATAAGTTTATCATTCGAGACTTTGCTTGTGTTCATCAATAATTATTACTAAATGTTGTACGTCATTGGATTTTGGGCAATTGTAAATATATATAATATATATTATAAAATGAAATGTAAAGCTTCTATAAATGGAATGGAAAGTATGTTCCTCTATGCTAAAAAGTTCTCGTAAGCACTATAGGTAAATACTTTTATAATATAAATGTTTTAATTTTACTAAAAGGAAACCATATTTTACTATACAGGAGGAGAGAGGAGAATTTATATTAACTATTTTAAATTTTTGGACGCACATACCAATCAACATTAAATATTTTTAGAAACAATTGCATGATTGGCTCAGAGGTAAAAATTGTTCTTGTTGGCTCATACAAAATGTAACAAAAAGAAGAATTCATATCATTCATATGTTGATGATGTAGGTGCGCAATAACCTCACATTTCATTTTAAATTTTTGTTTATATTTCTTTAAAATGTTATGGTTTAAAGTAAATTTGTTCGTGAAGCGTAATTGTACATTTAGTGTTTTAAAATGTTGTCTCTCAAATCTCCACACTTGCGATGATGTCGCTGATATTTTGAAAAATTATTTAGGTTAGTATTTACCTATGTAGAGTAAAAATGTTTGTAGGAAGATTGCCAGAACGTAATTTTCAAACTACGCTAACTAAATCTGTATTGATTTGCTACCATAATTAGTAAGGCGCAGTTTGCTATTATAATGAATACATAAGTACGTAATAAACATTAGTGAATGATAATTTTTCCCTCAGTATTTGTTCGTGTGGAACTATACCTTGTTTTATAGATTATTGGAGCGGTATCTTTAAGCACTGGAATAATAGGCAGAGTCGTTCATTTTTAAGTGCTTAAACCAGGACAAACTGTGAATGCAGACCTTTATTGTGTTCAATTGCATCCAGTAAATCAATTTTTAATTCAAAATTGTAGCAGACACGAGCGTAATTGTGCAAAATGTTATTGCAAGCTACATTGCAAAGGTGAACCTTGAAAAAAATCAATGAATTCGAATGAGAGAAAATATCCATCGTACTTGTCAGCTATTGCGCCAATATCTTCTCATTTGATTTGAATATTTGCACACTACATGTGAAATTAAAAAATATATTACTTCCTGATCCCTCTATTATTTCTTTCGTGCTAAAACTCTGCAGCTTTTTAGTTAAGCTCAAAAACTTTTGACTCCCATATAAACATAGATTTTCAAATTTGCCTCCTCGCTAGATTGTGAACATACTAGGCTAGTTAAAAAGTTTGCAGAGAGGCAACTATACGTAACTAGTCGAAAGTAATACATATGTTATTAGGCATATTTATCTTTCATGTGGTGCCCCTTCAAAAAATGATGTATCCTAGGTTAGAGTTTCATTATTCAAGCCTCGAAGATGTTCCTCGCTCTTGATGGCTTCAAAGTGCTACTACAGAAGAAATTTTGTGCATGCTATGGTTTTGAATAATTAACAATTGACTAAACTTGAAACTGTTGTGTGTATGATCATCTCTATTAAATAGGTGTTGCATATTTTCAGCAATTAGGTCTAAGATGGGCGCCACATTCTATAACTTTGGGTCAAATAGGCATTCGAGTGATATCATCAATATCAAAAAGCCTATTTTCAAAAGAATATTGCAGATTTTATGCATTGACTCGTAACTGTGAAGGAGAATTCCGTTTATCACTGCTCAACTGCAAACTTCAAAGTGGACTGAATTCAGTGGTACAGCTCCTAAGCAAGCAAAGGCGTTAAAATTATCCAACAAGGTCATGGCATCAGTTTTTTTGTAATAAAAAAAGAAATGTGATAATAATTACCTTCAAACTGGTAAATTAATAATAAACAAAAGCTCTGCTTTGCACAAGGAAGAAAGCACTACCACTTCGACAATGCACTGTCTCATACCAGTGATTTTGTAAAAGTGAAATTAGTCAAATTAAATTAATAATGCTTGGAACATCACTCCTATTAACCAGATCTGGCTCCTTTTGATTTTCATCTGTTAGCAACAATCAAATAGTTCTAATTCCAAAGCAATGAAGTTTTTGCAGCAGATGTGTATTTTGCAACCCTTCCGGAATATCATTATCGAAATCAGGTACATAAATTAGAGAGCTGCTGTCAACAGTGTCCTAAACTTAAAAAAGGATATACTGAATCCTTTAACCAAAGAGCGGATAAATACCACAAAATATTTTGTACACATTTCTGATTATAATCTTAATACAAGGGCTTTGTTTTTGAATTTTAATACATTTTAGGAATAACAGCATTTGATAAACTTAGTTACATTTTGGATAAGTGTAAATTAAGGAAATATGATGTTGATCAAGTGAAAGAAACTGTCACATTCTTGGAAAGTTTAGGGGTTACCAAAGAAGAGATAATTGAATATCCTAAATTACTAAAAGTACACGCTATTACTTTAGATCAACAATTTTTAACTCTCACCGAAAGTGGTTTTACTGAGATAAATGCATATATTCTTTCAAAGTAAGTACTATAATGATATTTGTAACTTTCACTTCTTTTTGTGTGGTAATTACATTTACATTTTAGGTATAGATCTTTTACTTATAAACCTATTTCTCAAATAAAAGAGCTAGGCCATTTACCTGATAATGTAAACGTAGCGGAGAATTTATCCTATTTCTTATTACCTAAGCCAGAAAATTTTGACGTGTCAGATTTAAATGACGACCAAACATGGAGCTATACACATTCACAAGTGATGAAACGATATTTAAGTATGTAGTTTCTTGATTGGTCCACCATAATATTTATCTTTGTTCTATTCTAGTGTGGCGCTTAGATGCTACAACAGAAGAAATAGAAAAACTATTCCGAACCCACAGGCTAGGTAGCTCGAAGTGTATGCAATATCTTTGTGAGAATATTTCAATTGCCGAAGAGCTGAATTTTATACCCTTAAAGAAATTGTTAAAATATGGGTATTTATTACAAATGTATCCAAAGTATCCTAAGGCTGTCTTAACTACAATGCCTAATATTGCAGGAGCTGACATTCGAACAGCCATGCGACGATATCCTAAGTTAACAACTGTATCACCAAAGAAGTATTTGGAAGTTTATGATATTTTAAAGGTAACTTTAAAATTACCACCTTCAATCACAAGTTAAGTAGAAATTTTTCAGAAAGCGGAAATTCCCGATGCAGCGATACAAAAGACAATAAACATATTTTATGTATCGCCAAAAACGTTAAAGCAAAGAATTAATCAGATTAAAAATGTACCAGAGTTTCGAATCCATTTGCATAATCCTTCAATCCTTAGGTTAATTGTTCATCATAATAGAGCAACCAAAAGGCTGGAGTTTCTTAACGCTGTAAAATTGAAATGTGCTAGCTTATTAATAATGGGTAATGTTTCCTTTTTCCCTAAAAATCAATAGACTCAATGATTCAATGAACAATGACAATGTAAAACTGTTTCATGTTGAATTAAAAATATTTTAGGTACCGATGAACAGGAGATGTTTGATAAACATGTCCGTGAAGGACAAGATGTAAATAACCGTAAAGAATTGGTAAAGTTTATAAAACACATTTTAGAATCGAACGATGAAAGGATAAAGGAAAATTTATTTAAAAGTCGAATAGCAATGAATGTCCCGTTCCAGGAAATTGAAGCAACTCATAAATTCTTAAGGGGAAGTGGCTTTCAAAATGATGTCATTACACAGGTTGTTACGATATTGCTGTATCCAAGGTATAAATTTATACTTTGACGATATTCTATTAATAATTAAGATGCTTTTGCAGGGAAAAAATTGTCGATGCGTTTGAAAGGATGACTAAAGAGGGTTATCTACGTGCTTCTGAAAAATCACAACGAAAATTAAACCTTGCTTTATACATTATGGAAAAAGACCATCATTTTTCTAATGCAGTTTAATAAATGTAAACTAACGAACATTTGGTAGCTAAGCATATTGAGTGATTGGTGTAAATAAAGATTATTGAATGTATTTGATACATTTCCTTATTCAGAAAGCAAGACCCTCCAGTTCCTTTGATACACCTTGGAGTTTACATATTAAGTGTCTGTTATATTTATACAGGAGCTCACAAAATCTTGAAATCGGTGATTCTAAGTTAAGTAGTGTTTGACTTATGATGATTTTCAGTGAGGTAAGATCAATTACATTTTCAAAATTACACACCTGAATAAATTTAAAAACCAATAGTCTAAGATTTGCTACTCAAAAATCATCTGTTTTTGAAAAATATACGAAAAAGTGTTAATTTTTCAATGTTCTAAAAATTCCTTGCAATAGTCCAATCGGATGAGGAGATATCATAAACCAAGCCAGTTGTTGGAAAATAAAAAGTCTGGCATAAGTGAAATTTTAGACATCAAAAACAGAATTTGTCCTTGGCAAAGGGCGCAATTCTTATCCCTTTAGTAAATTGCATATTCGTTAACATGTATTTGAGGAATGTTTCGAGAAGCCTTTTTCTAGATAAGTCTTTAAATCGATGATAGAAAAGACGTATTTCACTTCCCCATATTATGTAATAAGTGATGGCCGTTTGAGATGTAATGCTTACTCTCAAGCAAAAAACAAAATTATATACAAATAAATCTCGAGTGTCTCCACTCAACATTTCCGTATAAATATATGTACGACATAAAAATATCTTGGATTAATAATAATAAAACTACATATGAGTTTCAAAACTAAAAGCAAAAGTTTTGATATTCATAATTAACGTATACTTCAATGTCTATATTCAACACATTAATATATTCATAAGGAATATTCAATTCTTTTTCAATACTTATATATCATCGAAATACTTTTAATATTTCTTTATGTAATGTACAACACTTTGTGTTTAAAAATATATACTTTTAACTAGTCTGCAGTATGGAACGCTTGTAAATACCCTTCGCGAAAAATGAAATTTATGTCCCACTTCCAGTTTTCAAATTTACGCGGAAATATTTGATATTGCTATATTTTCCATGCTTAACATTTTTGTAAAAAAAATTTATTCCAAAGCGTACTATAATTGGAATTTTTAAAATTTATATAAATAGCACTTCCGGTGCTCCGATTATGTTGAAAATTGGTATCTGGGAGTTTTTTGGATAATTAAAATGTGCATGAAATTTCAATTGGATAGCTTAATTATAAAGACTACTTTATTTGAAAAATATTCAAAGTTGTGTAGGTCAGCGGGTACTTCCTCAAAAGTTGATGCAGATCTAAGTTTTTGCGATAAAGGCCGTTTACTAAATTTCATTGCTCCAGCTTATACGTTCTGACCGCTATCGTGTTTACACACACACACAGACAACAAAATGGATTCAGGTGCACTCAAAATGTGGAGATCGCTCAAAATCCCGGGGTCGAATTTTTCATGATCCCAATACCTTCCCTTTACTATACTTCGTATAGTATACGGGAATGTAAAAAAGTAATAAAACAAAGGTGGCATTTTTGAATTAAATTATTTATTTAATGGGAATTATATTAAATATTATGTATAACAATGACAAAATGTATTTATAATTGAATCAGAATTAGCTAAAGGGGTAAATTTGCATGAGTTATTGTTTATTTATTTAAATTTTTCTTGTCAAAATTCCGCACATTTAGATCAATGGTACAGAATTGTTGATTTTTTTATGTTCATGATATGAGCAAGGAAACTTTATATGAGCAAGTACGTAAATGTATTATTCCATTTTCTTTATGGTATCATCATAAGAACTTTTGACATGCTTAAAATAATTATTACATTTAAGAAATATAATTTGAATTATATATACCTATATAACAATATAGCAACAAACATATGGATAACATATTTATATATTGTAAAATTTGACTTCCTAATTAAAAACATGTTTAAAAGTGGTATTATTTATACAAGGTGGGAAACATAATTTACAATTGTGATAAAATATACAGTTTTAGATGTACATATTATTTTTTAAAGATTTTTTCGTATGCGGATTACGATCTAAACCTGTGTATGCTTAGATAGGTTTTATATACAATAAATAACTTGGTTATAATAAAAATTAAAAATTGGTCTGTATTATCTTAAGATAGGTGTAGTAGGTGGGTGAAAATGGTATATTTACAGAATTTGTGAAATGTACTGTAGTTAATTGAATGACTGAGAGTGCTAATGTTTCTTCTAATGTGGTATTACCAAAGCGGACTGCCTACGCTCTTAGGACCCCTCAGTATGAATTCAGTTTATATGACATATAGAGGTGCGCCGTAAAAGCCTAAAACCTGAAAGTGAAGAGTAGCTTGGAGCGATGATTAAATTAGGTAAAACTTGATTAAAATAGTTTGATGTTATATGTAATGCAAATACCGTGTGGTGAATGGGTTCAGGCACTTTTTAACGATAAATTCAAAGAAAGGACAAAGTATTGTTTTAAAGCTCATTTTCAAGTGGATTAATTAGTGTCTATCAAAGCATACTTGTCAGTATTATGTTGGAAATATATAATAAAACACCAACATTTTTTTTGTAAAAAGGCAACACTGTGGTTTTAAGGCGAAGATCGTAAACCTTACTGTCCCTCATTTTTAGATAGTAAATTTTCAATTTTTGTTTAGTTTGCAAAGCGAATAATTAAACGTCTTAAAAATATTTGGTCTCACTGCGATGGGTTAGCTATCTTAACTAGAAATGAATATTATTTAGTTTCGTTCTTTCTTAAAACAATTTAAGCAATGCTTTGAAAATGTTTTAATTTCTTGGGATTGACTATTATAGGTCTACGAGACTGCCCTAGAAAAAGTCTAAAGTAACTAGATTCTAATTTTTTTATTACTACGAGTTTTTCAAAGGTGATAGATTTTGGATAACTTTGGCAGTTTGTATTTTATTTTGACAACGCAAGTAGCTTGACCCCATTTTAACGTAATTTTATAATTTGAAAAATTGGGGTGTGGTTAGGTCAAGGTAGTTGAGTTTCATGTTTATTTTAATGGTTAGCTTGGTCCCTGCAAACGACCCTCTCATTTAGAAATGGGACACTGACTTAAACCAATTGCCGTTGGTTTTTCGGAGTGCAATTTGCTCAGATACCACTAAAGTTCTTATTTTTATTTCTTCGATAATGAATTGTTCACAAATTTCTATTTGCATGTATGTTATCGCCTTTCAATTTAGAAAGATTCAGCTGTGAATGAATTTATGAATAATGTAAATTGAGTTGTAAGAGCTTTTAAGCAGTTTTATGGAATACGCTGACCAAAGCATTATTGCTTTACTTGGTATATATTATTATTTATAAAAATCGCTACGCAAAAATTCAACTTGTATTTTCTTTATTAACATTGTTTTTAATTATACTATTTATTACATTAGCAACAGGCAAAAATAGAAAGGCGATACCATACTAAAGGTATTAATTCACATTAATATATACAAAGCAAAACTCATAACTTACTTATTGGTTTGGTCAGCAGGCGTCTGTCTGTGTGTTGATAGGCGTAAAGGCACATGGTATTACGACCTTAATTTGTGGTGTCAAAGCAAATGTACAATTTTTTGCATATTAAAATGCCATCATATTTTGATAAATACAAAAAACTATACATTGCGCTTTTAAAAATAATTTTGGTTTCTACAAATTTTTTAAATTGCATAAAGTTGCTACAAAAGCTTCGTAATTGGTTGCCACCAATGAACACTACCAGTTATTTAAAACAATATGAATATTAGCTGTAAAGGAACTAAAACCAAAGGGTAAATTATAAAATAAACTTTGTAATGAGAAAAAATTTATTGTTAATAAAATGGTACCCGATAAAAAGGCGATAACATACGGCAAGCAAGACTTCATTATGACATTCATTTAATTTATCTATGTATTTATTTACATAGCACACGTCGACTGCTATCGAATCGAAGCACCGGACATTTAACACATTATTCACTCACAGGGTTTGATGCACACTAACCTAAAAAATTAGGAAAGTTACATAAAATTTTGATGGCAGTTATTGGCATGTGAATAAGTCTGTAACAATTTCATTGAAATTTTTCTCACTATCCGCAAAATCGGTAAAAATCTTTTTTGTGTTTTCGTAATTTCACTAGTAATAATCGTTCAAATGGAGTTCATGATAACAATTTTTGCCGCCGTTACACTATATACTGTATAAACGCCTGCGTGTGCGTCTGCAATATGTAGTAAGGCAGCGCATTTTGTTGTTAAATGATACTCTCCCTGTTTCTTTCGTTATCTTCTAAACTGCTGGTGGATCTAGATCCGCATATCTGCATCTCTATTTCCGCTAACCGATGTTCCAGTTCCCATTGTTGCTGATTAAGCTTCACACTCATAGCAGCGTTTTCAGTTTCCACCGTATGAAGTCGCTCCCGTAGCCTCTTGATTTCCGTTTCGAGTGCTTCGTGCGACCCCAGCAGGGGTGTCGCTGCTCCTGACACCAGCTGTGTCATACTGTCGCATTGCAACGTCGTACCTAAATAATAAATCAACATTAATATTTTCCTTGGGTGGGAGAATATTGCGCTCTGAGCTGATTGCGCTTTTCTTATTGACTATGCTTTTAAAAAGGCTTTTACATTTATGAGAAGATTTTGTGTTGTTTTATTTACTTTCAGTATAATTATTAGTCTATACACTACTAAAGAATTTTTAAGGCATTATTAATAAAAACATTTGAACTATTTTACGAAGTTAGGCCTATGAGATTACTGCCTAACAAAAATGTTTCATTGCATCATTTCTATTGATCACAATTGCAAGCTAGTAGAGCTTCATGAATACTTATTGTTTCACAGGCTACCCATACGATTAAAAAATCCTAATCACTGCTAGTATTTCAAAATAGTTCATAGCTTTCCAAGTAATAAAATAAATAGTTTGAAATTAAACAAATTTTGCGAGCGTTGCAATAAAGGCAATGCTATGAAGACATTAATATAAATCAAAAGCTATTAAAGCCGCACTAAATCAACTCTCATGGATATATTGAGCTTTACACAATAATAAAATATTGACACGCAATTAGAACCAAATTAGATCACTTATACTGATTTACACTTATGGTATGCAATTAATGTTATTGAAAAGGCCAGCATTTAGTACCAGGAAAAGCTGTGGAGCGTTTCAGGAAGATTCCTTGGGGTTGCGTGTTATTAAATTTAGAGCAGTTTCCTACGCAAACCAGTCCAGAGGACCTTAGATCCGCAGAATAAATCAAAGTTGCCGAAAAACACTCTTATAAAGCAAAAAATTAATAGGGAAATTATAATTACTATTAATTATTTTAAATCACTTGAGCAACAGAAATAGAATTTTTTCAAATGAATCAAGTTACTTATTTTTTGAATCATTTATTTCAATTACAAAATTAATAATAAAAGTAGTCAAGCCTGCATCTATTATCCAGAGACCTGATAGTTTTGATTTCGGTTTTGCTATTAATTAAGAGCATCAACTAATGTTTTTTACTTTGAGTGACAATACCGTTCATAATTAAAATAAATAAAACCTGCAAAAAAGGATATGAACAATTTAATTACAAGTCAGCTAACTGAGTAAAATAAAATAAAATATAGAGTACTAATTCTGCAAGCAAGAGGAATCTAACAGAGGTTGTGGCGAAGCCTTGCCTTTTGCTAGCTGTACTGGAGAAGCGAGGGACTGTTTTTACATGTTGACTCGTTAAAATCTTTTATGGCGCTTTTAAAGGAGGTTTACGCTTATAATGTATTTAAGTAAGCAGAGGCTTACTCGATATTCTTAATTGATACTCGTATCGTGATTCATATTTGATATCTTAATAAGATTCTAGATTGCATTTGGATATTAAGTCTGTTGTTGTTCAGATTTAAAATATATTCTTCAGGCTACTCCCTTTGAAGCTAGAATCATATTTTTTATTTCTGTATAGAAAGAACTTTGGTTTCCACGTTTAATTGAAGACGAATCAACCGTGTTTTAAGAAACAAAATCCTGTAGTCTATATCTAAGAAGCAGATGCAAATTTATATTGTTTAGAAAAACAGAGTTCATATATACGCAGCCAAAATTAATTAGCATGGTTTCTTTTTTCATGTAATACGCTACCTTATCCAATATTTCTTTTACACTTTCCAAATATATAAATATGTACAGATGTAAAGTTTATTTGTTGCTTTGTCAGAAACAAATGAAATGTGTTTCGGTTTCAAGTATTGATTTTGATCACTTGAAATAATTATAGGAAAAAAACCTGCTACTGGCTTAAAAAATTTAGGAAAGAATGAAATGAAAGAATGCATTAAATTTAGAAGTAAAAGTGCAAGCAAGGTACAGTGCTTTACTTAATATCTGGATAAAATATAATTTACAGCCCTTCATGAAGAAAATGCATTTTTTTCTATTTTAGGAAAAATTTAATTGAGACAATTCAATATGCTGTAAAGAAAAATAGTTAAAATAAGTAGAAACTGTTTACATTGAGTTAGAGCAGAGTTTTCTCTATAGAGAACCTTGTACCCCTAGAATAGATTCGGTTGGGAACGTTGAACATAATGATTGTATAGGGTTTCATTGAAATATAAGAATCCGTGTTCTTATTTTAAATATTGCAAAACACCAGAAGTGTCTACACTTTAGATATTTGTAAATAAATAATCAATAGCATTGAGGCTAATACGCAACAATCACTTAAGTGTTTTATTTTTCACAATCACAATATACATAAAAAAAAATTGGAAAATCATCATCTATTGTATACATTTATGAAATTAAGTCATAAGCGAAATTATATTTACCATATCGCAGTTATAAATCACTTGAGTAACTGAAATAGTATTTTCCCCAACTACTATAATTTCTTTGTTCTGTTGAATTGCAAATTACAACTAATTTAAATGCAGTAATAAATTAATCGTGCTTCTAACATCTAGACATTGTCGCATTTTCGTCTTCACTATCAACTAAAAGCGTCAACTTACTACTCACAAATATTCAGTTATGGAAAGTGTCATCTTTCAGTAACAATATAGTTTACGATTATAGTAGTCAGAATCTACGAATCCAAACCAACTATAAGGAAAAACGAAAATATGAAACTGAAATGAAAATTAAAAAAAAAAACAAAATCGGGAGAAAATTGCGATACGAAGAAAGGATTTATAATCCGAAGACAAAATACTGAAAAACTGGCAACGCCGGAGTGAGACTCTTGTATTTGTATAAGTTCATATTAGCTAAGCTGTGGGATAAATGGAATAAAAACAATTCGCTATTAGATTAGACATGTTAATAGAAATAATGCATTAAAATTTTGTACATTGCTTAGACATGACAAAATGATGATCTTATTTTTAATACTCAAAATTTATTCATTGTTGAATTTTAAGTAAGTCGTCTTTTCAAATTAGTTAAAACCGAAAAATGCATTTGAATTCTAAACAATAGAGATATTTATTGTATTAGCTTTAACATGGTAAACTCTCTTCTTCATCTAAATGTTTGCTGACATTGACATGACTGGGTTATTCTTATTGTGAATTTATCATAAAATGTTTCTCTTGCAGCATAATAATGTTACTTTAGGAAGAGCGCATAAACTACTGATCTTAACTAAGGAGTATTGGTAACGTTTGAAGAGAATACTATATTGTAAACCGATTGTAGAAGTAAGAGAACACTGACGAAGTGTGTGTTGAAGTCTTCCCAGCTGTGCCAAACGAAGTGGAACACAGTTTTTACATTTATGCTTGTTGGAATCTCCCTTGACGTTCATAAGTAAGAGTAGTCTTAAATTGTTAATAGTGTGGTTTTCTCTTTGAATTGAGGACATGTCGATTGTGTTAAAACATACAAAATATAATGTACAGATCCAGAATTCAAGAGAAACTTGACAAATTGTGAAATTTTATATCTAATTACCAGCATTAACCAAAAAAGTAGATGCACATGTACATCGTGATTAACAAGAGAACTATACATATACAGTCTTAATTAGTAACTAGTATGGTTTTTGATTAGAGGTAAGCAACTATTTCTAAACGCATCTTTAATCAATATTCTTCTTAGGTTTTCCAAAAACGAATATAATTTTGATGAACTTGAAATGAATGCAAGTAAAAAAATCACTTGTTCTGATTAAACAGCCGATGAGTCACTAACTCAGACCTCTTGAAGTTATCATAGTTAAAACATTGGCGCAGTTTTGAAAAATTTGGAAAACATTGAGTTGGTGTATTAGATCTCTAATGAAAAGTGCAAGCAAGGTAGAAAGCTGTTTTCATATTGTGGATAAAATATATTTTACACTACTTCGTAAACTTGCGAAATCCTATCCCTTCTACCTTTTTTTACCTAAAAACTTTATCTGTGATACAATTCAAGGTACTGTAGTTGAAAATAATTGGAAGCCGCCGTCGAAAATGTAAAAGATGCAATAATCTCCACTTCAACTAAAAATTTGTTGCATCTCGGAGCACCACAAGTGCTTAACATAGACGTAAAACTATATATATATTTATCCCAATAGAATGAATGTAAATGGAAACTCTAGGATCATTTTGGGCTGCAAAATAGGAATTCGAAAACCAATATGGAGGTGTGAGCCTGCATAAGCTCACGTATTTAGCAAGTTCTGTACCACATACACACATAAATTTTAACCTACGATGTCCACATACACCTTTACAGTCTGGCAGAGTTGGGGATTGTCAAATAATGCGATGTTGCGGCGGCGGATGGGCTGATAGTGCACGACCCCTACATGTAAACAATTTGGGTAATCAGTTCGAAGCAGGGCAGGAGTGTTAAAATTATAGAGGATGTGTGCTACATGATTTGCTGCAGGTACCCATCGTTTGAGTGTACATTACTCCTAACATGAGCTTAATTTTAACAACAACAAGATAACTGGTCCTCGATCCACAGAGAAGATGCATCTCTAACTCCCCACATTAACAAAATCAATAGCTATTAATGAAATTTATGGGAAAATTATCCTAGATTAGCAATAAATTAAACGGAAAGGCAGAAATCTGACAGGAACAAATCAATCAAGTCACTCTTACCTCAGAGAATCAATCTTAACAAATATTTATGGAAGTATTAAGCGATAAAGGCAGGAAATCGAGAGCCCCAATCGATTTTAACTTTTTACAGCTTTATTTGCGGATGTATTTAGTGCAATGCGGGCTTAAATGCACATTTACGTTTTTATTATTAGATACGTTGCGTTGGTGAATATTTGATTAAATACACTCACATTTTTAACAGCAATACCATTTAGCCTGCAAATTGCTTTAACTGATTTTGGCTTAGCGTTGAGTGTTTGGTGAGCCTATAAAAAATCATCACATATGCAGGTAGCAACAGTCTATCATTTAAAATATTTTCTTAAATAAGTTGTATTTTAGGATGTATAATTTCAAGCAACTACATTGCGAAGCAGCCTTGTAACAAGATATTTTCTTTTAATGAGTCGATTATTGATATACGCGGAGTAAATAAGAAACATAATATTTGTGGCTTATAATGAAGTTTCGTAATGGGGACAATTTGCTCCGAATTCAATGAAATATATCAAACAGAACTCACAGAAAAACGGATACTAATTGTTTTATTAAAATTTTTGAATGAATATGAAAAACAACTCTTTTATACTGGCATGGATTAAACACAAAACAACATTTATAACTAAACTTGTCTGTATTAATTTTGTGAAAGGAGTTGTTTGTCATTTAATGACGAAGAGCCTGCGATAAAAATAATAAATTAAAAAGAACTAATTACAAGAATTAGAATGCAAAGGAATATTTTTCTCTACAACCCCTCAGTGAAGGCGTTGAAATTAAGGGCAAGTATAATACGACGATTTGAATTGAAACGGGTAAGAAACAGATTATTAGATTGTCAAGAATTGTAGAGTAAAAAGCCCCCGGGGTTAATAAAACGTCGCAATTTAAGATATCGTAGCAGAGAGCCGCGCTGCGCCGGTGCGGAGGAATGTGTTCTGTCGGGCAGAAATATTTATTTCGTTTTTATTTTAAATTTTATTTCCAAAGAACAGCTTTCCCGTTTTCTCCATTTGGCAAATATATGTGATTAGAAATGTTGAAGAGAAATCGTTCCGAGAGCTTGTTTAACCGTAATTTTTATAGGGTGGTTTCGTTATAGATAACAGCAACAGCCCTCGAATAAAAGAAGTTTTATCAAAATTACAGAAAATACTCATTCCTCACGACAATAGCATCGATCTAGTAATAAAGCCGACAAAATATTTCTCGGAGGCGTTCAGTTTTCCCTTCCACGAATCTTCGTCGTTTCCACATGGTCAATTATAAGATAGGCAGCTGTTGCCATCTCTCTGAAGTATATTGACCTAACTGAGATTTTTTACAATATGATTTCTTTTCTAATATTGGAGCGAGCTGTGAATTCTGCTTCGTTGCATTTTAGTTAAAAATATTGGATGAAATTGCCAATCGTTTCTGTTTTTACCTGATCTAGCTTGGGAAGCAGGTGTATGGTGGTGACTTCTTCCGCTGCTCGTTGACCCAGGGCTATCAGGGGTTGGGCGCGGAGGCGATCCTAATAAAGAGCGTGGATACGCAGGTGTTAGACCAGCTAATCCAGATGGCACCCACATTTCTTCTAAAGGAACTTTACCTCTTGATTCAACTAAACCTGGAGTAGATTGACTTCTTCCCATGGCGGCTGCAAGAAAGACTTTAATTACTTAAGCAACTCAAAACCACCGAGCGGCAGCTATGCTGCGATGTTAGCAAGTATTTCGCAGGACAGAGTTGTCGTGGTTAGGAGTCCACCTAGAAAAGCATTTTGCGGTTTAAACTGGGAGGCAAGCATCTGATCACCGAAACATCCAGGACAAACTTAGACTAACAGGCTGGCAATGACGGTGACTGAATGTTTGCTGAAACTTTACATGCTGGTAATATGTGGCTATTTGTCTGATACAAATTAAATTAGATAGAGTTTAATAGCAATGCAATAGTACTAACACTATCGATTTTCAGCAGCCTTCGGATACAACATATTTTTTTTGTAAATAATCCCAACGAACTACTTATATTGCCTTAAAAACGGTTTTAATCCTGTTGAGGTTACACTAGCAAATGACCGCATATCACTTCATGAGTGCCTCTAGTAAAACAGCTATTTTTATTTATTGTAAAATTTTCTGTTTAGAGTTGATTGGTTTTACATATTTACACATATTTGCATCGAGTTCGATTTGAAATTTGTTTATTCAACACTTGTGTATGTGGTTTTTGTTTGTATATTGCTGTAAAATATAGAGACATTTTAATTTTTTTCAACTTTTATAATAAAATTTTAACTAATTTACATTTGAATATCATATTTATATTTATTTTTATGTTCATTTATTCAACAAACATTAATATCCGAACTATTATTACAATCAATACTATCTAGATGTTGTTTAGCTATATTTAGGCTGCATTTAAAATGAAACATGCTTAAATAACATTTATTTCGACAGAATATGGCTCAGCCAATAAAACAGTTAAGTCACAAGTTTTTAAAACGGATAAAAATAATTCGTCATTTTCTCTCAGCGCGTTCTATCTATTAAAAATGTTTGTATAGTTGTTATAACCTGACTAGCTTTCTTGAATTTCACATTTCGGTTTCGTTGGTTATTTGAAGCAAAGGCAGAGTTGAAGTATTTTCTGTATTTACTGATATCACATTCTTCTTTTTACACTCAAAAACTATTCTAAAATCATTAATGCAGGTGGATACATCAATGCAAATATATTTGATTGGGTAAGCAGTAAGAGAGCAAAAATTGATGCTGTAAGGAATTTCAAAAGTGTATAGTTTGATAAATGTAAATCAAGTAACTAATCAATTCAATTCTTTATTTCATGTACCATATAAATTATTATATAATTATTAAATACGTTTACATTTAATTTCAAACGTATTCTTTGTATCAGTTATTTAATGAGAATTATGTAAAAATTACATTATATAATGTTTATTAAAGAAACAATTGTTTAAGCCGCTGACTGCTTAAATTAATGTCCTTCTGTGAAATTGTTTTAAAACTTAGAAAAGTACATTTTTGAAACCCATTTCTTAAATTAAATTAATATTCTTATTATTAGTTACCTTATCATATTGATCAGTGTATGGATTAAATTTTTACCAGAATGTGATTGATAGTATAAAGCTGGCGACAAATACTAATAAAATGACAAATAAAACTTAATTTTTAAGATGTGTGTAATTAATTTTCAAGTTTCAAATGCTGTATAAGCCTAAACCTATTCTATGAATCTTTGAAATCCAAATGGTAATCGGTAGAAAATCTTAATAATTTTAATCTCAAAAATTCGACAAGTAATAACACTACGCCAATATAAATATATGTTACAAATAATGCGACATCTCTTAGGTTAATATGCGTTCCCAAAGACTACTGATACGTAATTAAAGCTACCACTTGCCAATCTTTGTTTTAAGAAAAAACAAGAGAGATCACTTTTTCTAAGTTTTAGTCTTCATACGTTCCTGTTAACACATTTCTGTACATAATTGTTAGATAATTAGGTGTATACCTTTACTTCTGCCGTTTTATTGTAAAAACCTGGCTATATTTTTATGATTCAAAATTTTGTCCATCGCTGGTAACTGCCACTGAGCCAAGCATGGAAGTTTTGGGTAGCGTTCGAATACCGTGTCGAAATAATTGCTCTTCTTTTGAAGCGATCCACGTATAGTTATAGTTTTTGATTTATTTGTAAGAAAGTAAATGCTAGTCCGCCAGGCTGTGTGCAATTGATCAAAACAAGTGATAGCTCCAAAAAACGATGTTTTTGAGAATATGGGGGGTTAGGTAAGACTCCCATTTTGGCGTTCCCAAGTACGTTTTAGTCGATTGTATCACTTTATCATGTCTCTTCTCATTTCGCGTCCGTTTTTCTTCAATGCTTTACTAAAACGCATTAACTGCTTTACCTGTTATTTTTCCTATGATTATTTTAGTCGGTTTTCATTGCTCATAGCACATACGCCGAGCTGGTCCCATGCACGAGTTTAATGCTGTAAATGTTTGATTTAGCCGGAGAAGCATGGCCCGGAAGTCTCGATAATTTTCTATGTTTAGAGCTACTGTAAAGTGATCTTCGTCTCCATTCCCAATGCGAGCAGAAATCTCCTCCACCTTTGCCTTTTGAGCAGCTGTCTTCCAACCAACTCCGTTCAGAATCTTTTGGTTTTAACTCACACGACACCCAATTTCCTCGTTTCTGAATCATTCTTATGACTTGTTTTTTGAAATGGATTTTTGAGTCACTGCTAATGATGCCGCCAATTCTTCTTGAGTCTTTATGATATAATACCTCTAATTCTATATCTTTGAAAACCGTTGCTCTTCCACCGCTATGCCCGACTTTGGTATCAAAATTTGTTATTGAAGAAAAATATAAAATCGAGAATTTTGTTCGAAAATGACGTTTTCAATCGCGAATAGCTTTACACAATGGATACATGGTTCCGTGAGATTTTATTAGAAATAACCACGCTTAGACGTCAGACGCAAAGGTATATACCCAACATTTTCCATTAACTTTTTTAAATTTTAATGCGGGCGTACGCACAACAATGAAATATAAAAAAATCATGTTGTATATAAAAATAAAAAAGAAGTTGCGGTGGTAGAAAATTTTACAAAAATCAGTAGCAGAAAAAAAATTTTATTTTGCTGCAATTACAAGTACCTGGTGCGCAAGTTGTTCTGTTGTCGAGATGGCGCATGAAATCTATTGAAATTACTTTTGGAACCCGAAGCGCCATTTTTTGGCAAGACTGCAAACACTACAAAACTTCATATT